>CM064510.1:2856727-2951554 GCA_032716605.1 Paralithodes platypus | reverse complement strand
CTCTGTTTACACCACTGATGGACTCTCTCTCTCTCTCTCTCTCTCTCTCCTTGGCACAGTGATTGATAAGTTCGGTGAGTGGAGCCAGTTGACACCTGCCCTGGGTCCTCTGTTTACACCACTGATGGACTCTCTCTCTCTCTCTCTCTCAATTAGTAATTCAGTCACGACTCATTTTTTTCCCAGCTAATAATCACGAGCTTCGTATATACAGCACATGTGCCAATCAATAGAGGAAACTATAATAACACACCTGAATAATGCCTACCTGATTTATGAACACAAATATGAATCTACCCAGACGACGATGCTGTTGTTTCAGTGGAATAACGGCTCTTTGAGTAGTATGTATCGCTTTACCAGTGGTTGTCCCCTCACAAGATGGGGGGCGCTGCTCAATAAACTCGCCTCTCGGGGCAAAATCTCTCTCTCTCTTTCTCTCTAGAAAAAGTGAACTTGTATGCATTGTCTGTCTGTCTGTTAGTTTGTCAAATCAACGAAAGTAAGGTGGAAGAATAGAATGGTAGGGTAAATAAGAGTTGGTGGGTGGTCTGTCAGTCTGAGTCTTTGTACCTGTCTGTCTGTATGTCCATCAAATTATGAACAGTAAACATATACAGGGTGTACCAGGAGGAAAAGGCATAACTTTGGGAAATGATAAAACAAAATATTCCAAGCCTAAACTGTTCTATAAGAAATATTTCAAATCTCAACCAGTAATAAGAGATAATGCATGTTGAAAATGGCATTTTCTTAAGTATTTCCCCATAAGGGTGGCCTAGCTGTCCTAGTACCTACCACACCTCCATATAACTGCAGTTATTTTACCATGTTATTGTAAAGATATATAATTCTGTAAGTTTCAAAATTATTATAGATATAATACCTCACTTTGGACCAGTTGGAAACTATCTGACATGGAAGAGTCCATTACAGTGAGGCGGGGGAGGACACTATATAAAACCTTCAATATCTTTTTAACGGTTGAGATTTGGACTTTTTGTTATAGAACATTTTAGGCCTAGAATACCTTGTTTTATCATTTTCCAAAGTTATGCCCTTTCCTCCTGGGACACCCTGTATATAGAATGGTAAGAAGCCTTTGATCAAAGGGATTACATAAAAACCCTGACAAACATATAATTGATCCTTATGAAGGTGTTTGTGTTTAACCTAATCTACGTGATCGTGAACAAATAGCAAAGCATGCTTTCAAAATGGTTGGAATATACAGTCAGATTAGGGTAAGACGTTTTGTATAACCCCGTAGAAAGGCGTTGGAGTAAGCTGTCAGGAGATGCAATTAATTGTGAAACTTTAGTGACTAAAGCATTGCACTAATACAAACATGAAATCCAACTCTTCTCTGGTGCATTTCACAATTGGATGTCAAGTGAAATGAGTCATGCCAATAGTTGTGTTACTGTTTATATTCTACTAACAAAAATAACATGTGTGTGAATTTGTGTTTTTATCTATGTTTGTTCGTTGTATTTATGTTGTTTTTGTGTTTTCCCTGTTCTTGCTCTGTCTTGAGTCGGCCACCCCTAAGATAAAAGGAAAACAATAATAATAATAAAATAGAATACAATAGAAAATAAAAATAAAAATAGGAAAAGTGGGGATTGGGCCTGAGCATATAGATAGATAGATAGATAGAACACAAATAACAGGCTCGGTAGGAATAGTTTGTCTGATGTTGTTTGTCCGATATTGTTTGAATATCTTTGTAATCCTTTGTTTATCATTAACTCCTTGATTACGAGAAGCTTTACCTGACCTTAAGGGAGCCCACCTCGCTTTTTGTTCTCTCCTTTTCTCTCTTTCTCTGGCTTGTATCCATTCGGCCCCATTCAGCCTATTACTTTCATCACTTTCTTCAATCAGGAGTATTTCCTGCCTATCTGTAATGGCTTCATAATCTAAACATATGCTGTTCGTCGTATTAGAAGGATTAAGAAGTGGGGATGTGCATTATCCTTAGTGGTGCCATCTACTGTCAGTTGTAGTTATTATGCTATTAAAAGCTTTGTATTGTTTGACCCTGCAGCTGACAAAGGTTGAGTGTATTATTTCCTTTCAATCCCCCCTCCTCCAAATTCCCTTCTGCTATCACCACGTACTGTAGTGTCACAAACTATATAATCTCAACATTAATTTGAACCTATGGTGAGGAAAGCTAGACAATACAGTGTTTTATAATGGAGAATTGTGCTTGGGAGCTTCAATGTACTGATTAGGACGTAAAGTAACCCCTTGTAAGTGACCTTCCCACTATTTTTTTCCACACCACCGCTCCCACCCAACTTCCCTCCTTACCTCCCTCTTCACCACCTCCCTCACCTCCCCCATTCCTTTATCACCTTTTTCCATACCTGCCACCTCCCTCTCCACTAAAGGAACTGGAGTTTTCGAAAAAGAGGCTCCAGTCCTGACGATATTCTTGACTTACTGTGTGCTGGATCCAGAATGATTGATTGTCTCTGAAGCCCTACTTTAACTAACTCTCCACATATCTTTTTCCCTACCCACTCGTCCTACCTCCCTCATTCCTTCCCTCCACCCTCTCCACCACCCTCCTTCTCTCCATTTTTCGCTCATATTCTAGTATATTTGTCCACAACTTACGTCGATTCGAACCAAATCTAACCGCATCTAGTTTAAATCAAACCTTGCCGATCATTAAATCAAACCTCTCTCTCTCTCTTTCTCTCTAGGATCAAGAGGAAATCCACGTGAATTGAAAGCATATTAGTGACAAAGAAGAATATTTTGTAGAAACGAAATGGATTAATTATATTACGTTGAGTGTTCGAAGATTAAATAAATTACTAGTAGCCTAACCTAATCGAACAAACTTTGACGTCTGTAGAATCGTATCAAGGTTCTAGAACTGCGTTAATGTAATGAACGAAGAACGAGAACCTTAGACTACTTCTCTGATGTTGCCTTAACCTGGGTGTTGTGTACTGATATGTCATGCTAATTGAAAGCTCTCCCTCTAAAATGACTAATCAAAACACAATAAGAAGTGTAAATACAAGACCTATGTCGAGCGCCGCCAGATAGTCCAGATTTATTATACTCGACTTATGTTGCGCGCCTCTAGTTATAGGTTAACCCCTATTTAGCGGGTGGTAAGTTATTTTACACTGTACCGCTCAGCGGGCATAATCCCGAAATATTTGCTCAATTTCACTCGCCCTAGCGCTGTAACTATGGCTCCAATGCGAACGAAACGATAATTTTTGGAAAGAGCAACTCTTTGTCTCCCCATATAAGTCTATGAATGGATGTTATGAATGAGTCTGGAGGGTGGGAAGAGGTGAGGAAGAGGAGGTACTTTTTGGTCTATTTCCCGGGCGCGTTCCGATGCGTTCGCTTTGGCCTCACTTCGGCCTCTCGCGCGTCTACTATTCCTTTGGTAATCGGTCTTATTTTTCTCTTATTTCTCCTTATTTCTGTATTCTCTGTATTATCTCTCTCTCTCTCTCTCTCTCTCTCTCTCTCTTTCTTTCTCTCTCTCTCACTCCTGTCTGTCTGTCTGTCTCTCTCTCTGGCTTGCTCGCTTTCCCTCTCTCGCGCGCTCTGTCTCTCTCTCTCTTCCTCATCCGTATATATAATTCTCATTATTATTTTCTCTAATCTCTCTCACTCCTCCTGTCTGTCTGTCTCTCTCTCTGGCTCGCTCGCTTTCCCTCTCTCGCGCTCCCTTTCTCTCTTCCTCATCCGTATATGTAATTCTCATTATTATTTTCTCTAACTAATCCCTCTATTTCATTTATTTGCTTGTAATATTTCTGTATTCTTATATCTTTTTCACTCTTTCTTCAGTTCAGTTTCTGTATTCTCTCTCTTTCTCTTCTCATCCGTATATGTAATTCTCATTATTATTTTCTCTAATCCCTCTTTCTTTATTTGCTTGTAAAATTTCTGTATTATTATATCTGTTTCACTCTTTCTTCAGTTCAGTTTCTGCATTCTCTCTCTCTGTTTCGCTTGCTTTGCAGGAATTTTGTTTTTGTTTTATATATAATATATAATAATTTACTTATCATTACTTACTATATCGTATAAACAATAGTAGGTAGCCAACTTACCATAATACCGATACACCAAACCGATACGCATGAGGTTATGTTTATCACCTGTTTACTAAAGTGCCACCATTATCGATTTTCTTCGAGCCGAATGGAGCGGGAGGGTTACCTATTGAAGTTAAATCCGCTAGCATATATTGTTAGATGTAAGACATGATAAATACCACTAGAAATATGAATTGGCAAAATCCATATAATATCACTTCGAAATTGTTCTGAAATTTCAAAACAAAACCGCTAGTGTAAGTCATTGCTGCTAGATCGAAGTAAAGGTCTCTAGATCTAGCGGAAGTCGCTATACGTATTGGCAGTACTGCACACTGCCGACGGCGATACGTTGTTGTCATTGTTGTTGATGTTCCAGTGGAGGGATGAACAAAATATTTTCCTTGTCCAATAATAGTTATTTCATAGTCCCACAGGACTTATTGTGATATATTTATCAAATTTACTGAACGCCTGCAAATAATACGCTATAAAATGCTTGCAATCAAACTCTCAAGCACTTTCAATGTCACATGCAATTATAAAAGTATATATAGGTAGACCCAGAGAGGATAAGACAGATAGAGAGAGAGAGTGTCGTGATAATATAACAATGTTACATATGTATCATATATATGAAAAAATAATATATACGGTAGGCCTACATCTGTTCCCCACAATCATATAATGCCAAGCACAAATATTAAATTTTTCGTTGTTTGTATTACCGTAAGCAATTTACTGAACGCCTGCAAATGTATACGCTATAAAATGCTTGCAATCAAACTCTCAAGCAATTTCAATGTCACATGCAATTATAAAAGTATATATAGGTAGACCCAGAGAGGATGAGACAGATAGAGAGAGAGAGTGTCGTGATAATATAACAATGTTACATATGTATCATATATATGAAAAAATAATATATACGGTAGGCCTACATCTGTTCCCCACAATCATATAATGCCAAGCACAAATATTAAATTTTTCGTTGTTTGTATTACCGTAAGCAATTTACTGAACGCCTGCAAATGTATACGCTATAAAATGCTTGCAATCAAACTCTCAAGCAATTTCAATGTCACATGCAATTATAAAAGTATATATAGGTAGACCCAGAGAGGATGAGACAGACAGAGAGAGAGAGGTCATGAACATCTGCTAGGTGTGATTTTTCCCTGGGAGGGAAGAGAAGATTAGTTAGGGGCGTGCCCTGGCCTACATCAGAGAAAGAGAGTACCAAGGAGTACAAAGGTGTAGAAACAAAGAGAGTGAGACAGAGAGAGAGAGAGAGTGTCGTGATAATATAACAATGTTACATATGTATCATATATTGATAATATAACAATGTTACATATGTATCATATATATGATAAAATAATATATACGGTAGGCCTACATCTGTTCCCCACAATCATATAATGCCAAACACAAATATTCAATCTTTCGTTGTTTGTATTACCGTAAGCAATTTACTGAACGCCTGCAAATAATACGCTATAAAATGCTTGCAATCAAACTTTCAAGCAATTACAAGGTCACATGCAATTATAAAAAAGTATATTGTAGACCACAATCTTCGCCAAGCTTCGTTGTTGCTTATATTATCGTGAGAAATGTACCGTACACCCTGGTTATCGTGAGAAATTTACCGAACGCCTGCAAATAATACGCTATAAAATGCAAAGGAAATTTCTTGTAGAGTGCAATTTTGAGGACGTAATGTGCTCTGAGAGAGAGCGGAGCGGTGATTATAGCATAATGTACCTCCTGACCGCTCGTCACAGCCGCCGTGGACCTACTACAGGGAATTATATAAGGAAATTGCCGTAGTTTAGGGTTTTTGCACTCGTGTTGCACGATCGTTCAAAGACAACCAATGATCGTAGAAGGATGGTTCGGGTGTCATTGGAAAGCTCAAGTTACGCCCTTTCAGGGATACATACTTGTATTACGCTCTGGGTCTTGTTTATGCATGAAAAAGAGCACGGAACAACCCCATTTAGGGTAAAAACAAAATCCGCTGGGCGGCACAGTGAAATATACTCCACCACCCGCTCGTAAGGTGATAAAATGCTTGCAATCAAACTTTCAAGCAATTATAAAATGTAAATTGTACTTACCAACACCCACACCAGTATGTTCTTCGTCAGGAACGTCTCCAATTTGGTCCATCATCAACCTCAACATCAACCCCACGCAAATTATGCTTGGGGTGAAAGCCTATGATCGGGTTATTTTCGTCTTCCGAGTCATCCACACTACCAAAACTCTCACCCAGACATTCGACGGTTTCATCCAACGGCTTATTAGAAAGTTCTGAAGAGTTCAGCATGATATCTAGTTCCTGGGTGGTGAGCCGGGTGTGGTTAGTAGGGTGGCGCGACGCACTAGGGATGGCGGCCACCGAATCGAACACTGGCAAATCTTGACCTTCCATTATGGCTGCTTGAAGGTCACTGAGTCACGGTCACGCAGTGGGGATTTGTGGGTGGGCCCTTGTAGTACACCGCCTGACCACCAGGTTTCGCTTTCCACCTAAATTAGGGTGGGAATATGCCCACGGACTTAAGTCCGACCCCGCCATTTAGTCCAATTTTCTCGTATCGGACTTAAGTCCGACCCCGCTAATAAAGGGTTAAAGAGCGGCGCCCGGCTGTAGCCGGGCACCAATTTGCAGCAAGTTAGGAGCATTATTATGGCTTTTAAAGGGTTAAAATAGAGTGCAAATGGCCGGGAGCGCAGCGGGCCACACGTCCGACTCCCAGGGCCTACCGCCGCCCACTAACTCACCCTCCCTGTGTTCTCGAGAGGCCGGCAGTGTAGCCAGTAGTGAGCGTAGCTGGGAAAAATATACCGCTATACGATAAACTCCCATGTTACTGGTACCACTGTATGAGAACCACGAGTGCTACATAGCTCATTCTGGTCTCATTTTCAAGCTTTTAGCGCCTAGTTTTTTGCTGAATACATTTATTTTCATGCAGATACTTGATTTATCATTCAGGAGGGCCTGAATATGCCCAAATAAGCCCAAAACCCCCCGCTAGACAAGGGTTAAGGAAGAGATCTGTGCAGCATGCAAGGAGGTGTGTGGAGTAAGGATAAGAGGAAGGGGAGTGAAAGGTACAGCATGGTGGACAGAAGAGGTAAAAATAGCTGTGGAGGACAAGAAGAAATCATATAGAGAGTGGTTGGGTAGTAGAGGGAATGAAGATTTGGAGAGTCAGAAACGAGCGAGGTACGTGGAGAGAAAGAGAGTGGTGAAGAGAATAGTAAAGGAAAATAAGAGAAGAGTAGATGAGGAGGTGGGGATCAGGAAGTCAGAAGTGTGGGAAGCCATGAAAATAGTGAAGTTGGGGAAAGCACCAGGAACAGATGGAGTGTGTGGGGAAATGTTGAGGTATGGTGGTGAGATAGTGATCGAATGGGTATGGAAAATGTGCAAACTAGCATCGGAGAAGGGGAGTGCACCTGATGACTGGAAGACAGGCATAATAGTCCCCCTATATAAGGGTAAAGGGGAAAGAGGAGTGTGTGGTAACCACCGAGTAATATGTCTTCTAAGGGTAGTAGGGAAGGTGTACAGAAGGGTAGTGATTGAGAGAGTGAGAGTGAGAACGGATAAATGGATAGGTGACGAGCAGGGCGGTTTTAGGAAGGAAAGAGGATGTGTAGATCAGATTTTTACCCTGAATTGTGTTGTGGAGAAACAACAAAAGGTGTATGTAGCCTTTATGGATTTGGAGAAGGCCTATGACAGAGTGGATAGAGAAGGTATATGTGGAAAGTACTTAGAATATACAGAGTAGATGGAAAGTTGCTGAAAGCAGTGAAGAGCATGTATGAGGGTGCAAAGGCGGCAGTACGCGTGGAGAATGAGCAGAGCAAGTTCTTTGATCTGAATGTTGGGTTGAAACAGGGGTGTGTGATGTCCCCGTGGTTGTTTACTGTATTATATGGATGGAGTCATGAAAGAAATGCAAGGAAGAGCAGTGGATGTTGGTGTGTCACTGATAAGGGAGGGAAATGAGTGGAAGCTACCTGTACTGCTGTTTGCTGATAATACAGTTCTGATGAGCGATAATGAATGGGAGTTGCAGGGTCTGGTAAATGTGTTTGGAACAGTGTGCGAAAAAACGGAATCTGAAGGTAAATGCGGGGAAGAGCAAGGTTATGGTCTTCGAAAGGGGTGAAGCCACAGAGTGTGAGGTGTAGTTGAACGGTCAGGCTATGGAGATTGTCAGCTCATTTAAGTATCTGGGTAGTGTGTTGAGTAAAAATGGGACTATGGATGAAGAAGTGCCGGAGAGGGTGCAACAGGGGAAGAGGGTTGTAGGAACGTTGAAAGCAGTAACGTAAATAGGGTGGTCAGTATGGAAGTGAAGAAGTCCTTACATGACAGTGTGGTAATCCCGACACTAACTTACGGAAGCGAAGCTTGGACGTTCGGGAAGAGACTCAGACCAAGAGTGAGAGCGGTGGAAATTAGTTACTTGAGAAGTGCGTGCGGAGTTACATGGAGGGATAGACAGACGAATGAAGAAGTAAGAAGGAGGTGTGGTGTGGAGGTAGATGTGCTGGAAAGTGTGAAAAGGAACAACTTAAGATGGTTCTGCCATATGGAACGTATGGAAAGCGAGCGAATGACTAAGAGGGTGTACGAGAGCGAGGTGGAGGGACAGAGAGGGAAAGGTGCACCGAAGGAGAGGTGGAAGGATGGAGTGAGGAAGTATATGGGTGAAGGCGGTGCTGGTTGGGAGGAGGGGCGTCGACTGACGGGGGACAGAGGTGCGTGGGGGCGGTTCGTTCGTGGCCACACCTTCGGGGATCACGGCGTCAGGCAATAAATAGATAAATAGAATGTGTCAGAACCTTGTTGTTTTATTTTCACTTAACCACTTGAGGATTGTGACGCGATATGAAGGCTTATTCTGGCTAGAATTAGACGATTTTATGCACTATAGGAAAGATATTTAGGAATCAAAGGTGTTATTACCATCTCCATTAACTCTTTGCTTCCCAACAGTTCTTCAACGCTGAATTAAATCGCCTAATGACAGCCAGAATACATTGTCAAACACGCGTCATGTTCCTCAAAGGGTTAAGAAATACCCAGGATAAACACAAAAATAGTTAGATCTCCTTTATGATAGTAATTGTACCGTACGAGCTATGCAACATGATTATAAAATAGGAGTCTGGATTTCTCCCTATAGAGGTTCAGTCCCAGAGGTAGTAAGGAAGGTGAGAAGAGAAACAGTAGGGGAGGGGCTCAGTGATACGGTATGGAGTGGCTCTGGTTTGGGGTTCGAATCCTGTTGACATTCACTCTTAACCCCTTCTGTACCGGTGATGTACTTTTCATTATATTCTGGCAACTATTAGACGATTTTGGTAAGCTTAGGGAGGACGTCTACCCATTGAAAGGCTACATACTTTCTCAATTAATCCTTTTAGCTACTATACATACTTCCTAGGCTTCATAAAATCGTCTAAAAGTAACTGAAATCAAACAAAAAAGACGTCGCCGGTACAGAAGGGGTTAAATTGTGGGCCTGCAAACACTAACCCTTGGCAAACGTAACTCCCACACTGTCACTGTTCTGAGTGTGATTGCATTTCATCAGGACTTTAAATATTGAAGTGGCAATATTACGACTACCGTACTTTCCTTCCCTTGTTTCGAGGCATTAAGTAATAAATATTATATACAGTATATTACTTGTCTCGCCCTTCCTATATTCATGTCATGTCATTAAATATGCCTTTGTTTATTCCATACTAGTTAACATTAAGAGAACCAGCTAAATAGATTTTAAAACATTATGTGTGTAAGTTTCAAAGGAAGTTGCAACAAATCTCTTTAGATTTAGTGTAATTAATTCAAGTTAGTATCAGTGTTGCATTACTCAAATGTCATTTGCAAAATACGTACGACATTAAATATTAATTTTCAGTTCCTATGACGTGTGTTAACATTGTGCACAAATATACTAACCTTCAGAGTTGCACAATACCTTTTGAATCGTCATCAGGGTGTCTAACCGGAGCAATTTTGTTTTTGAAGACTTTAATAAATAGAAGAGGGAATACAGGAAAATTAACATGAAATAGCGTTGTGTTGGCCATTTTATCACTTCCAGAGACATAATTTGAACTATAAACCATAATTTTAGCTTTACATATACAATAAATAAGACTAAAAAGAAAGGACTCGGCTTTCGTTTGTCACCCTTTTGTCATCCTTGTGTATCAACTTGAAGCATTTGTTACTATGTTCAAGTTAGTTTATATATATTTATTTATTGATGCATAATTATTTGTTTATATATATTTTATTTTATTTTTATTTATTTTTTTTTTTTGGGGGGATCTCTGTCTTTCTTATGTTTAACTCCATTAGTTTTGAGATCTTAAGACGTTTGTCCCATTAGTTTGGGTATTGTACGACCTATCGTCTCAATTTTGTTCAATGATAAGACCTTTCGTACGATTCAGGTGTCGATTTTTTCCTGGCGAGTGATAACGACTCTATGATTTAGGAGGAACCGTCCTACGGTCTGGACATTTTTCTACTGAAAAATATACCAATTTATCTCGAAACATTTATTGTTATTTTATTTTATTTTTAAGCTTATGAAGGTCTACTGTAGGTAGGTAGGTAAACCTAAGAATATATATATATATATATATATATATATATATATATAATATATAAATATTTTAACATCCCATTAAAAAAAAAACTATCTTATTTTATAATTATTGATCATGAGGTCTGCTTAATTTACTTGAGCTGTCCACACAATTCCTGCATCTGCTCCCTGTCAATGTTTTGTGTTTGTTCCCTTCCAGTATACAAAGCCACCCATGAAAAGGTGAGAGAGAGCGAAGAGAGAGAGAGTGAGGATGAGAGTGCGTGTGAGAGTGAGTGGGTGTCTGTGTGTGTATGAGTTTGTGTGTGAATGTGAGTGTTCAAAATTAAATTTTACCTTTAAACACGAGAGAGAGAGAGAGATTTGATTTGATTTGATTTGATTGTTTTATTGAGAAAAGTACAAATGTTACATAAGTATCATAGTTACATTATCTCAAAAGGGCGAAGGTGCATACGCAATGTTCACCCTATTTCTGGCTTAAACTATGTCATTACATATATAGTTAGATGAGTAATACATTGATATTGAAGATTAATTTTAACACTACCTAAGTTTAGTATATACAGTATTATAATAAAGACATATCTAAAATACATGAGTCCCCAGAGAGAGATTGATTGATTGATTGATTGATTGATTCTTTATTGAGAAAGCATAAATACATGGGAATACATAATTACACGTCTCAAAAGGGCAAAGGTGATAAAACAGTCTTTTACCCTACTCATATTATACATGTACAATATAAACACAAACATGAAAACAACATTTAGTAAGTTTTTATCTCTATACTTGTTAGCAAATCAGTTGTCCCTAACTGTTTAAGAAGGACCCTTAGCTAAGCTGGGCTTAAGCTTAGCGCGGGTTTGTTATAATCCTTCTACTTTCCTTAATGTCATAAAATGACCCTCCCACTCCAGTTTAATACATGCCTACATATACACACACATACATACACCCATACACACATAAATACATATACAGTATATACATATATATATATACACATATACATACATATACATACACACACACAGACACACATGCATGTACATATACCTACATACATACCTATACACACAATAATTCATACAATAACACACACATTTCACAATATACAGTATATACATACACATTTATTATTATAATAACAATAATGATATAATGAGGCTATCAATTACATAATAATCATAACACTAAATCCTAAACTTTGTTTTATGTATATTTACCTTACGATGTATTGTATTTTGTTGCATTTGGCTATTATTTGAGTAATCATATTATGATTGAACATCCATATAATTTGTTCATCGACCTTATCTATGACATTGTTTCTATATTTCGCTAGGTGTTGGCAGTGCAGTATATAATGATTTAAGGTATGACTTCTTGGTTTTTTACACAGTTGACAACATATTTCGTGTTCTCCTTTAGGAACACCAAGTTCCCACATGTAACAATATCCTAACCTAAGTCGTGTGCACAAGGAGTCCTTCCAAGCACTTCTTAAGTTTCCGTATATGAAGCTAGTTCGCCGTGCAACGTTATTATAGTGATAGAATGTTGCACTATTCGCGCGTTTTTCTTGCATCATAAAAAGTTCCGCATCCTTTTGTTTTTTTCTAATTGTGGATTTAATTTGTCTTAAAGATTGAATGCACTCGTAATCTATTGTGTCTTTCTCCGTTCCTAATTTAGCAAGTTCGTCCGCTCTTTCATTATTTATTATCCCAACATGTGAAGGTATCCACGTAAATTTTACCATTCTCCCATTATTGCGTAGTTCATCTATAATAACCTTACACTGAGATACCAGCTTTTCATACACGGGTTTTTTGCTGTTCATAGATTCCAAAGCACTTCGACTGTCTACGAAAAAGCACACATCACCTTCTCCCCCTCTTATTTTATTTAACCCGTATAACATAGCACATATTTCTGCCTGCGTAGAGGACACGTTGTTAATTATTCTATAATAATATTCACTGTATATGTTATCGTTACCTACATCGTCACTCACCAGTATCCCACATCCTGCTCTCCCATTTTCTGTGACAGAGCCATCGCAGTATACTTGCGCAACATTATCATCTTTTAATTCATTTATCTTTTCTTCAATAATTATTTTAAGTTCCCCAGTCTCGTACATACTTTTCTTTTTCCCCAGCTTGATAATATTTATATCCACGCCTTTATCTTTCCAGGGTGGAGGTTTTTGTGCCCTCTCTTCGACCAGAAAGAAATTTATTAGGTCAAATTTCTCTACTTTATGTATTAGTTCTTTTAGGTATCCCCTCTTGCCTTGCCTCCTGAAGGTTCGAATTTTACGTATGCCATCGTTGACGTCTTGTGCCAATTTTTCACCACTACCTGACCGTATATGTCTCATTGCCGATACTAGGTTTACTTCCTCTATTCTGTGTCGCAAGGTTGTTAAATTTAATTCTAATCTCATAGCAGCTACCATCGCATTTTTGGGGCAGTTTAATGTAACCCGCATAGCCTCATTTTGGATAGTTTCTATTTTATCCAACCTTCCTTCACCAAGGCAAGAGAGAACGGGGCTGGCATATTCCACCACTGACCTAATAGTGGTGAGGTACATCATCCGCAGTACCTGTACACCAACACCTGTACCACTCCAAGCTAGGGATTTCAAGGGTGCCATACGTGCCTTACATTGTGTTTGTATATGATGTAACTCAGCATCTTTACTGTCTGATGTATATCCTATATAGATGCCTAGATACTTATAGCTCCTAACCCTATCAATATTTTTTTCATTCACAGCTAATTGTTTATCGCCCATAGCACGACACTGAAATTTAGTTTTTTCTTCATTAATTACTAGCCCTAGCTTCTGGGTTAATTGCCCAAATTTGTTGAGGGCCAATTGCATATTCTCAACGCTACTGCTTTGCAGCAGTATATCGTCTGCGTATATTGTTATTTTAACACCTGGACCTAGCATATCTTGAGCTATCCTATTCATTAGGACATTAAAGAGGAATGGACTTAATACCCCGCCTTGTGGTGTATCCAGGTCAAGTTTCCTTTCCTCAGAAAGAGCCCCTTGATACCACACCTGCGCCTTCCTTCCAAATAAATAATAAATAAATAATGTTTGTCACGGGAGGGTTTGTTTGCAGGAGAACCCTCGCCGTTCAGTCAGTGTGTGTTGAGGGTGGAGAAAAATTAGGCTTGCCACTGTAGTGCAACGCCGCCAAAAACACTATTAAAATATATAAAAACCTCACAAAAAACTCTTTCTTTTGATAGTATATAAGTGCAGTATATCACAGCAAGAATCTAAGACACTCTGAGCTGTTGTCTTAGTAGGCTAGGCTTGGTGAAGCTTGCTCGCTGAGCGTGATATAATTATTATGATGCTATTATTTTGGGGAAGTGTTGTACAGATTTTTTTTATAATGCAGTGTTTTATGTTTGTGATCGTGCCTTGTTTTCACAACTTGGGAGAGTGGCTAGGTGATGCGGGGTTGATGGGCATTCTATCTGGTCAGATGTGGGGTTCGCCTGTGGCTGAAACGTCCCACATCTTGGGCGGGGTGTTACGCTGGCCAGCTTGCCAGAATGTGCTCGGCACTCGCTAGCGCTCGCCAGGGGAGGGATATGGGCTACAATAATCATAGAACGATGTTCTTTATTTCATGTTGATAGATCAGTGGTGATCTTGATTCTTGTCTGTGACACTTAGAAGTATTTTATATCATTGCTAGAATATAAGATGCATGGTGTGAAGTTAAGGAGAGAGAGAGCGGGGTAGGCAGCGTGGTGGTAGTTTGTGGGTGTGTATGTACGTTTGCCTCCCGCGCTCGCAGGAGTTTCCCACGCCCGTGATTGGCCGGCGGTCCTGTCGACGTCATAGAACGCTTGCTCTTCATGACGTAGTCGTCTGTGATTGGCGGCCGCGGTCCTGGGACGGTGGTGCGGGCTCCTGTCCTTGTGTCTCCTTCAGAGCTAGGCGGAGTGTGCTAGGTCCTACATGTCCCTTGCAACCTGTCTCCCATATCACCCTCTATACTACTTTCTCTCTCTCTGAACTTCTTCGGTTTCATACTTCTCTCTTTATTCAATTACTTATCCCTTCTGGTTCTGCATACGACTTCCATAGTCGGCCAGTCGTATTACCAGCACCAGCTCTCCATATATGTATGCACTAGTTTTAGGGATTATTAGAGTCATAGTCAAATAGTACCATAGTGTTGGGGTGCTTCTAATTATTGGGCTGTTCTCTCTTATTATTTAATGCTAGACAGTGGAAGGTATCATTGGTTGTTGTCTGAGTTATGTATGTGGCAAGTCAGAGCCTGTACAACATCGACGAAGCTAGCTAGCCTGTAACCCTTGTGCATATTTTCCTTTGCGAGTGTAGCAGTATACAAGTGAAGGGCTTTTGCCTACTCTCACCTGTATGATTGCTACCTCATTTTGTTGACCTTTGTGGAGCGCCAGGGCTAGACCAGATACTAGAGATCTGGACTTACCAAGAGAGCCTCCAAGTCACTTAACGTAACATAAGGGAAATCTGTTCAAGGGGAGGCAGTAGGCTACGAGTATGCTTGCGCTCGGCCTAGCTTCTTAGTACCTTTCTATGCCACTGCTAGACTTTATTAGTGAGAGAGACAGCATCGTGCTAATTAACTTTAATTGTGTATGCTTTAGGAATTATTCACGCCTTATTTTAGCCTAGGTTGATGCATAGTGCACAACCCAGTTTGGCTGTTAAGTTGGCTAAGGAAGTACTGTATTGAGTGGCGATTATTAGTGCTGTCACAGAGTTGTTGCACTCCCTTGTTATATATATGTATCCTACTTTTTGGTGTATTTAAGATACACGCTTTGGTGTCCTGCCCCTGCATTATTTCTGTTCTGTATTAACGAGCATCTTAGAGCATCAGACGTTTTCAGAAGATTCTTTATCTGATTGCTGTAGGACTAGACTTCCAGTGTTTTCATAGAGCATTGTAGAGTTTAGTGTTGAGTACAGACTCACACTAAAGTTAACGTAAGCATATAATTCTTTATTTAATCTTGTTATAGTTTATTCAAGCATTGTTATTACTTAAGAGCATTTTATTAACGTACAATACTCCTGTTGTGAGCAGGCTTTGCCGTCATCGGTAAGCCTTTGTAGAAATGCACTAAAACCCAGTTAATTGATACCCCGTTATCCAGGAGATTAACTCTGGAGGGTTTAAGTGTTTTGTTCGCCGGCGAAATAGTTCGAGGGTTTGGAATTAGCGTACCATTGTTGCAGATATAGCCTATCATCTAGTCCAATATTGAGTGCCCTTGTTTATTTCGTAGTGCCGGTCGTAACAACATCAATAAATTAGATTGTCACTCTAATTCATCATTCATTTTCTATTGAGCTCGTCCTGGATTCTGGAATCTTTATGACTCGGAGTCTTACGATTCTATACAGGACTGTCCATTTGTATCTGCATTAGTTCAGAGAAGAGTGTTGAGAGGGGAGAAGGGGTGTTGGAGAGAGAGGAAGCTGTTTGGAGTGGCTTTGTTATGTGTGTGTGGGTTAAATGTCTTAAAACAGTTGGCTGAATGGAGCCGAATGGATACAAGCTAGAGAAAGAGATAAAAGGAGAAAAACAGAAAAAAGCAGGTGAACCCCCTTAAGGGTTGTTACCTGTAGATAGGGCTTTCTATACCCTTAGTTGCAATGGTGGACATTGGAGGTGCGGTTGACCAGTGTCGCATGTACAGTTACTGACAAATATTCGAGAGCTCATGCGATTTTCTTGATGCAAATATACCCATCTAGATATATGTTCAGATGATGGTGGTGTAATTGTTTAGAAGCTTATGTTCTGGGTGTGGTGTCCCGAGTTCGAATCCCGGAAGGACCATATATGCATTCATTAGTTTATTCAAGTGCATTGGGGTTTGTTATTGATGATTAATGTTAAGGACGGGGTGTTACTTAATATATCTATAAATACATAATTATGTACTTATTATTATACAACTGATTTTATTTGAACATCAATCTAAATGGCTATATTTGCATAATCAAAGTCGCTTAAGCTCATGAACATTTGTCAGTAGCTGTACAAATGTTTATGCTAGCACCTGATCACCAAGGGACTGGAGTTCTCGAAAAGGGGCTCCAGTCCTGACGATATTCTTGACTTTAAGTGTGCTGGCTTAATAATCCAGAAAGGTTGATAGCCTCTGACGTCCTATTTTAACTAACTGATCAGCAGGATCGAGCTGATTACACTGGTTACAGACTACATTCACATCCACAGCCATTCCAACAGTACAAGAGTATCCCACATGCACCCCCACACACTATGCACACAAATGGGCGGTTGGGCTTAAGGGGGGATGGGCCAGTTTTCTGGCCCGTGTTTAGCTTCATTAGTTTTTAGATTTTAAGACGTTTGGCCCATTAGTTTGATGATTTTAAGGCTTTCCGCCCCATTTATTTTTCAATATTAAGACCTTTTGTGCCATTTAGGTGTCAATTTTTTCCTGGTGACCGATAGCGAGCCTGTAATTTTAAGAGTAACCGGGTTTTCTACCGAAAAATTTAAAAATTTATCTTGAAGGGGGGTCTAGGGGGTCTTTTCTACAGCTTGATGGTGATTTAGGAGGAAACTAAAAAATAATCAAAATATCCATTAAGAGCAAATAAATACACTCATCTCCCCTTAAGCCCTGGTCAGGCATATTGGCCCCATATGGGCCAAAAATATATGCGTAAAACAGGTTTTTTGCGAATATTTCACGGCCGGAGGCCGATGGCAAGAAATTTTGAAGACGAGCAGTCAGTCCGCATCGTCCTACAACTGGGAGAGGGTGTCAGCCGCCGCTCTCTCTCCTCCCCTTTCCTGTACCAACCTGTCCGGTCACAATATGGGGTCCATAATTCCAAATGTGTACTACAAATTTCCCCTTCCTATCGAATTTTTTTTTAGCCCCAGAGTTCTGCCTTTTTGTCACCCTAGACCCTCAGCCATACCCTCCACAGCCCTGCAACCAAATTAATCCAGCTTATGTAATGTATGAGATATGCCTCACTTTTGTTGACCCTTCTTTTTTCACTATTTTTTTTTTTTTTTTTTTTTATATATGACTTAATATTTACAGTAGTGTAATTTACTCTTAACATAATATTAACCCGGAAACTGCGGGAAGACTCTTAAGAGTTCCCCCGGCGGACTGCGGGAAGACTCTTAAGAGTCAGGGGGAAAAAAATCAATTTAAAAAAAAAAAAAAAAATAAAAAAATAAAAAAAAAAATTGCCCCTGGGCCATGCCAAATATCACTCCTCCACCTCCCCTCCTTCCCTAGTTTCCTCCCCTCCTTCAGTTATCACCTATTTTCCCTGTTATTCCCTTTTCCTGTTGTCTATCTTCGTGCTAACATTAGCGAGTTGGTAGCAGGGCGTTGTCATCACTGTTAGCAAGCGAGTGCAAGAGAGAGAGAGAGTATCGATCGACAGTCTCTCTCCAGAGGTGGAGAAAAGTGGTGGGCTGGGAGGTTGCCTCAGCCATACATTGTGTAACTCCCGGCCTGTATCGACGATTTTGACCATCCAAACGCTGTTTCCACTTGTTTTATTGTTGTAACAGGTTAATACCTTTATAATCAACCTATAATAGGCGCATATGGATAACTATTAATGCTATTTATGGTAAAATAAATATTTTAGTGATGGGAACAGCTCAAATACGTCAGCACAGGAGTGTGGTGTCTCATACCCCCCATGCGCACTTCAGAGGTTAAGCATTAATTGTAGTTTCTATTGGTAACAAGAAATTTTTAAAATCCAATAATCAGTTTTCGGGTGAGAGCCGTTTAAAGTGCCGGTCCCCATATGGGGCCACATTGCCAATTTCGTTACACTTCTGGAACATTACCTGAGCAGGGTTAAGTGACACTTCCCTGTTAATAGGTACAAGCTAGATTATCGAGTGAGTTGCATCGGCATTAGGAAGCTTAGCTAATAAAAACGATTTATACGCGGCCACGCCTTCTCGGGAATTACGGCGTCTGGCAATAAATATATGTTCTTGAAATGCAATACAATGGTTTAAAACTCTAGGGGTAAATCACATGAGCTATACTCTACTAATATTCTCCTGCATAGCAATATTATAGACTGCAGCACTGTCGAAACCTTCAAAAATCACTAAGACAAATATCTCGGCCTTAACCCACACTGACTGCGTTTACAGTTTATGAATAACAAGACATGTCCACACAACCTCTTTTGGTAGAATATATATATATATATATATATATATATATATATATATATATATATATATATATAGAGGTAGTTCTATTTTCTTATTTTCCTGTCGAGTACCATTTCTGTTTATCCATTTTGCATGGGAAGATAAATCTTAGGCTGTCCCTTCTAAGCAATCTTTTCTCTCCTGTATAATAGTTTAGAACTTTAGATACAAGCAGACTCGTAAGGACCAGTATATCTGTTGTTGCCTGCTTTCCTTTGTCCTTTGTAGACCCAAACCTCTCAAAAAAGACAACAAAGCTGAGCGAGAAGGGAACAGAGAAGAGGGAAAATAAATACAAATTAAAATCTAAAAAGTTTAAAGACATTTAGGTTAATGGTAAGAAAAGAATAATAATAAGAAAATATATAAGTTAAAGAGGTGTGGGTTTTTTAACCACCTCCTTCATGATAATCCCAATTATTTTTTTATATCGCGACATTCGCCCCTTTTGTTTGGCAATTTTAAGACCTTCCACCCCATTGTCTGTCAATGTTTACTTTCATTCCAGTTAGGGATTTTTTTTCTCCTGGCAAACGATAGCGAGCCTGTCATTTAGAAAGAAATGGTCTTTGACCTGGGCATTTTTCTACCGAAAAATGCACATATTTATCTCCAAAGGATTCTTCAAGGGCTATATTTGAACTTGATGGAGGTCTAGGGAAGAAACTATATATTTACGACAGTGAGTGCTAATTCGTGAAGGATTAGTCAGTTAAAATAAGGCTTCAGAGACTATCTACCCTTCTGGAGCACATTGTAAGCCAGCACATTGTAATTTATACATAGAGTTAGGACTAGAGCCCCTTTTGGAGAATTTCAATCCCTTGCGAAGTATTAGTTAGTTAAATTAAGACTTCAGAGGCTATCAACCCTTCTGGATTATTAATCCAGCACACTGGAAGTCAAGCATAACGTCAGGGCTGAACCTTTTTTCGAGAACTTCACCCCCTTGCCGTATGAAGTTAGTTAGTTATAATGGGACTCCAGAGGATATCAACCCTAATAGATTATTAAGCAAGCACCATGCAATTCAAGAATAACGTCAGGGCTGCAGCTTTTCTGTGGGAACGTCAGTCTCTTGAGTCGTATGAAGTAGTGTTGTTGAAAATAAAAAATTGTACAATATAAAACTTAATAAATATTAAACAATATAAAACTTAAAGCAGGTATCACACGAGCGCTCTTTCCCTCAACATATATCCACAACACTGGTTTGGCACATACCTCATAACTGGGGGCGGCCGACTCGTCGAACAGGAGAAATAAAATAACAGTAAAAATGCACACACATTAGATAAATATATAATTAGATACAGTACACGAAATAAATTATAATTATATACAATGTGACTTAGACTGCTTCAAACTTCGTGTGTCCAGGTTTTTTTACTCCAACGTCCCTTGAATTTGGCTCTGTCACTCTTTTCGCTTTGGGAGAGACACTCGTTACAGGCAACCTGCCTTTTGTCTCCTTCATACACTTAAGAAAAGTGAAAAACAATGGATCTAGCTTTATTAGTCCTCGAGACTGTACATCTGTTGTTGTTGGTATTTACTCTTCTTTTAATTTAAAAAATACGATTTTTTTTTATCTGACTTAATTGCGAGTGCTTGACAACTAATGATTACAAAAAGGAATTACACAGAAATTCAGACCACACAGACTTTGCGGTCCCTACTAGGTGGTCCGGCCTTATTACTACTTAACAGAGACAGTTTATAGTAGAAGATAGAGAGAGAGAGAGAGCTACATAGAGCTACATAGATACACAGACCACACAGACCTTAAGGTCCTTACTAGGCAGTCTGGCCTTACAAACTATATATGTATATATGCATATACTGTATATAATATATATATATATATATATATATATATACATATATATACATATATACACCGGTACACACATATACACACATACACATACATACATATATATACAGTATATATACACATACTGTACAGTGCACACACATACACTTACATT
The DNA here is from genome assembly GCA_032716605.1 of Paralithodes platypus. Lineage (NCBI taxonomy): Eukaryota > Metazoa > Arthropoda > Malacostraca > Decapoda > Lithodidae > Paralithodes > Paralithodes platypus. Next base: position 2,930,531 of record CM064510.1, on the reverse strand, counting down.
TTTTTTTTTTTTTTTTTTTTTTTTTTTTCATATCACCCCAGCCCTCTGCAGATAGAGGTCAAGCCTCCCCTTGAAAGCGTTTATTGTGTCGCTCTCCACCACTCTCGCTGGTAGTTTATTCCACTCTGTTGCCACACTGTAGGTGAAGAAACTCTTTGTGACATCTAGGTTTGCCTTTTTGGTTTTTAATTTCATTCCATTTCCGCGAGTTTGATTAGTATTGTTTAATGTGAATAGTGCATTTACATCGACTTTGTCGAAACCTTTTAGTATCTTAAAGCACTCAATAAGCTGACCCCTCAACCTCCTCTTTTTTAATGAGAACAGGTTCAATCGTTTAAGTCTTTCTTCATATGGTTTATTTCTTAATGAGGGTATCATCTTCGTCGCTCTACGCTGTACTGACTCGAGTCTTACAATGTCCTTGATCAGATAAGGTGACCAGATCTGCACACCATATTCAAGGTGGGGCCTCACCATACTTTTGAACAGTGGCACTATTACGTTTTCATGTTTATATGTAAATTTTCGTTTAATAAAGCCCAATGCTATGTTTGCCTTATTTGCAGCTGCTATACATTGGTCGGAAGTTTTTAGGTTTTCAGATATTAGTACCCCTAGGTCTTTTACTACCGTTGCGGTTTTTATTTGTTTGCCATTCATTTCGTATTTGTATTTCATATTTCTGCTACCAACCTGCAGCACCTGACATTTATCGACATTGAAGGGCATCTGCCATTTTTTCGACCACTCTGATATTTTGTTTAAATCAGATTGCAACGCATTTCTATCATCTTCGTTCAGGACTGTATTTCCTATTTTTGTATCGTCGGCAAATTTGGAAATGGTGTTGTTTACCCCTACATCAATATCGTTAATGTAAATGAGAAACAGGACCGGTCCAAGGACTGAACCCTGTGGAACTCCACTAGTGACAGGCTCCCACTCCGATTCCACTCCATTTATCACCACTCTCTGTCTTCTGCCTGTAAGCCAATTTTTTATCCAAGAATGAATTTCACCTTTGATACCTATCCTCTCCAGTTTAGCCAATGTAAATAAGACCCCGGGACCCGACATGCTCCACCCGAAAATAATTAAGAATGTTAAGGACGAAATAGCAAAACCCCTGACACAACTATTTAACTTATCATTACTACAGGGGATTGTACCGAGTGATTGGAAAGATGCGAACATTACGCCGATATACAAGAAGGGTAGCAAGGCCAAAGCGAGTAATTACAGACCAATTAGTCTAACTTCAATTGTAGGAAAAATCATGGAAAAAATCCTTAGAGATAAGATAGTAGATTACCTCGAATCAAACAACCTAATCAAAAATAGTCAACACGGCTTTAGATCAAATAAGTCATGCCTAACAAATTTGATTGAATTTTATAACAAACTATTCACATATAACGACATGACGAAATCACTAGATATAATCTTCTTGGACTTTCAAAAAGCGAGAGAGAGAGAGAGAGAGAGAGAGAGAGAGAGAGAGAGAGAGAGAGAGAGAGAGAGAGAGAGAGAGAGAGAGAGAGAGAGAGAGAGAGAGAGAGAGAGAGAGAACAAAAAGAGAAGAGGAAATGGCCTTTCTCTGTCCACTTCTCGGAGAAAGGAACTTGACGATAAAATACATGAGAAATGGAAGAGGGGGTGACGGAAATATGAGGACGACACCAAATAGTAGAAAGGGGAATGGCAACAATAGAAAGGAAATTGAAAATGTAGACTGGAAAATTGATAGAGAGGGCAAATGAAAGAAGAAAGAAGAAATTAATGTGTAGACAGAACAAATGAAAGTGTAGAACGAAAAAATGAAAGAGTAGAATGGGAAATTGAAAGAATAGAAAGGGAGAGTAAAGAATATAGCCTCCTACCGGTACCTAAAACCTAGGGAGATGAGACACGCTACATTATTTAAGGGGAGGTTTTTAGTGATTTTCCTAGACTTCCATTAACCCTTAAAGAGCGGCGCCCGGCTATAGCCGGGCGCCAATTTGCAGCAAGTTAGGAGCATTATTATGGCTTTTAAAGGGTTAAAATCGAGTGCAAATGGCCGGGAGTGCAGCGGGACACACCTCCGACTCCCAGGGCCTACCGCCGCCCACTGACTCACCCTCCCTGTGTTCTCGAGAGGCCGGCAGTGTAGCCAGTAGTGAGCGTAGCTGGAAAAAATATACCACTCTACGCTAAACTCCCATGTTACCTGTACCACTGTATGAGAACCACGAGTGCTACGTAGCTCGTTCTGGTCTCATTTTGAAGCTGTTAGCGCCTAGTTATTTGCTGAATAAATTTCTTTTCATGCAGATAATTGATTGATCATTCAGGAGGGCCTGAATATGCCCAAATAAGCCCAAAACTAGCCTGCTAGACAAGGGTTAAGCTTGAAATTACACCCCCTTGACCCCCTTTAAAAATAAATTTGTAAATTTTTCGGTAGAAAAATGTCCCGGCCGAAGGCCGGTTCCTCTAAAATTACAGGCTCGCTATCGCTCGCCAGGAAAAAATCGACACCTAAATGACACAAAAGGTCTTAAAAGTGAAATAAATGGGGTGAAAGTTCTTAAAATCACCAAACTAATGGGGCGAATGTCTTAAAATCTCAAAAGCAATGGGGCTAAACATGAGGGAGAAAGGGGTAAAGCAAACAATCCCTCAAGTTGAAATCTCCCCTTAAGAGGGTAGTGGCTATTTTTTATTTTATTTGTATTTTTATTTTGTTTTGTCATTATATTCATTTATTCACTTTGTTAGTTTTCTCGCTAGACCTCCACAAACACAAACATCCCCTAGGCCCCCATTCAAGATAAATGTGTACATTCTTCAATAGAAAGCCGGCTCCTCTTAAAATTACAGGCTCGCTATCGCTCGACATGCAAATATTGACAGCTAAATAGCATGAAAGGTCTTAAAATTGACAACGAAATGGGGTGAACGGTGTTCTAATCGCCAAACTAATGGGCCGAACGTCTTAAAATCTGAAAACTAATGGGGCAAGTTTTTTAAGATCTCAAAACTAATATGGCTAAGCATGAGGAAGAAGGAGGACCAGAAAAATTACTCATCTCCCTTTAAAATCAAAGATCAGATAAGCTACATTCGTAACAAGTATAAGAGGAAAACGTACAAGTGTAAGTGTTGACCCTCTGAAGATTATGACACATTTTAACAATTTACTCTGGCTATCATTAGACGATTTTATGTAATTTAGGAAGGATGTGTGGGAATTATGAGGGTAAGGACTATCTCAATTAACTCTCCTACTTCCATATACCGTTCCTAAGCTCAATGTATTCGTCTAATATCAACTAGAACACAGGAAATAAATGCGTAATCGGATCTTGAAAGGGTTAAATATCCGCCGGTTCGGTTCGGTGGCTTGAGTATAGGGTAGATATAATAACTAAGAATAATTAAGGAACACCCCGTTATTAACATTAATCATCCATTACAAACCCCAATCTACCTGAATATATTAATGAAAGCATATAATCCTCCCGGAATTCGAACTCGTATAAGGTCGGGTAAAGGATTGGGAAGAGCAGTGGAGGGATATTTGGGACGGGATGTTGGGATTGGTACGATAGCAAATAAAAGGTCGAAATTGACTTACAGTGTTAGAATATATCATTGGGGATCGACCAAAACACTCCATTGTCTATTATATTTAATTATAATATTGTGATGAACAATTTAAATCTTTGAAACTTTATAGCCAGTTCTGAAGCACCTGGGATATATATCTTAAAGCATAGTATTGTCTTGTTTGGATTTGATAGATATTCATATAGGTGACTAAATATATGTGGTTACGTATGTGTATGCAAGGATAAGCCACCTTAGTCATATTAACCAATAGACCAATTATTCAACCAGTCTATCTTAACCATTGCTAAGTCAACCAATGCCAACCTATTGGTCTATGCTAACTTAAGAGTAGTAGTGAAGTTGGCATTGTTAGTTCAAATAGGACTTCAGAGGCAATCAACCCTTCTGGATTATTAAGCCGGCACACTGTAAGTCAAGAAAAGCGTCAGAACTGGAACCCCTTTTCGAGAACCCCAGACCCTTTTGATTTGCATAGGTATATTCACATTAAACTACCTAGATACACTGAACACACAGACCTTACGATCCAAACTAGGTGGTCAGGACTTATATCTAAAAAACATAGCTGATCCCAAAATATAGACAAGTGAAGGAAGAGGATAGCACAGCAGAAGGTTCTACGGGTTGGAATGGGCCTCGAGTTGAGTTGGTCTGTTAAGCCGCTTTCACAGAAGCGCTTTTTCCGTCAAATATCCATGAGCAAGTTTTTTCTCGTATTATTTCGGGACTTTCTCGCACTGGTATTGGCAAATAAACTGAAATAGATTACGTTAGGTGGCTGAATTCTGATAAAGTGTATTTTTTTAAGCTTCCAGATAATAATTGCCCGTAAAAATAGCTCGAAAAAGGGTTCGAGTTGAGTTAGTCTGTTACTATTTGAGAGGAAGAAGGAACAAGGCGAGGTGGGACAGAGAAAGAGAAGGAAATGGCTTAGTTGTGTTTCTACTCTTAACCCGTGGAGCCCCAGCGACGCGTCTGACGCGTCAGCTATGTATGTAACGCACAGCCCCAGAGACGCGCCTAACGCGTCACCCTTATAGCTCCAGTCGTAAGTCTCAGAATGGCTCTAGATTTATATGGGAACTACTTTGGGATCCGGCGGACTACTTCCAAAACGTTTTGTCCATACGCGTGGGCGCGCGGGGACGGGAGAGGGCACCCGCCTTCTCACACCTCATGGTCAGTTTACCGCGCACCCTCTCGAGTAAAACACCATGTCTCGACGTTATAGTGCCCGCCTTACCCGCCCCTGCAGTACAGAGGAGGTCATGGATATACTGTACGACACTGACAGCCCTGATAGTGACACTGACTCTGCATTGGACGAGTCTGGAGACGAGTATGCCCCCTCCCAAGCCGAAATAAGAGAGCTAGAGGAAGAGCTTGCTCAGATTCCTGTCAGGCGGCGTAGGCCGTCACAAAGACAGCAAGGGGCAAGTGCACCTCCCCGCCGCCCACTTCCCCAAGACCCCACTGAATCCTCAGAAAGTGGGGAAGAGGTTGTTGTTGCAGATGAACCTGCTGACCCTCAAAATTACGTGCGTGTACCTGGGGAAGAACGAAAGGGATTGAAGAGAAGAAGGGGTGAGTCTGGGAGTGAAGAGGAGGTACCCCCACAACCCCGCCTGCCTTCTCCCCCACTTTCCATAATCTCCCCACTCAAGAAAAATACCCCGGGGAGGTTCTATGGTCGTCACAAACCTAGTGACGAACAACCTGGTGATGGAGAAATGGCACAACGTGGTGCGAGACAAAGGCGGTCACGTGACCCAAAACGCTCCCTCTTCCCTCCTGACCCAGAGCACGAGGGGGGGGATAAGTCACCACCACCACCACCACCACCACTACTACCAGACTCTCCGCCTCGCCATTCTTCCCCCCCACTATCACCTTCAGGCTCCATCCCGTACACCCCCCACGAATGTCTCCCTCACCTGAACCAGGCCCCTCCCGCGCCACTGCATTATCACCAGCCTCTCCACAACGCCCCGATCTGCCCCAACGCCCTGCAAGCAAACGACGTGGGCGTGTCATATCTCGCGGGCGTGCCACCCGCGGCCGAATGCAGAAGGTGAAACAAATAAGACGCCCCAGCAACGACTCGAGCTCTAGATCTAGCTCTCGATCAAGTTCGAGGTCTAGCTCCAGACCCAGGTCCACCTCTCGCCCACGCCGCCCACGCTCCACCCGCACCCGCCCAACCCGCCCCGGTGCCCCTGACGATGACCCTGATGAGCCCGATGCCCCCTCTAGCGACGACGAAGGCGCTGATAGGTGGGATTGGGTGGATGGGGAGAACTATCTACCAGGACAATACCACTTTTTGGGGGCAGCTGAGGCCGGCCCTACCATGCCCAATCGTGGACCTGACACCACAAGACTGGGTGTTTTTCTGCAGTTCTTCACTGCCAACCTTGTCGGCTTGATTGTTGACCAGACGAACTGGTACAACTATTATTTTATGGCAGGGAAGGAGCAGAAGAGGAACTCGGCACGTCTCTCATGGGTGGATTTGTCTTCCGATGAGTTCTACGCATTCCTGGCACTGGTCATCCTGATGGGGGTCACCAAGAAGACGTCTCTCAGGAAGTACTGGTCATGTGATCTCCTCATCGCAACCCCCTTCTTTGGGAAAGTCATGAGCAGGAATAGATTCACGGCAATCATGGGAAACCTGCACTTTATTGATAGCCTGGCAAGCCACACCAGGAACCAGGAACGCCCCAGGAATACCAAAGACCCGATGGAGAGGATAAGACCTATATTTGAATACCTGAAAACTAAGTTTGCAGCCTCCTTCAAACCTTACCAAAAACTAATCATTGATGAGAGTCTGGTGCTATGGAGGGGGAATATTAGCATCCGACAGTACATCCCCAGCAAGCGTCACCGTTATGGCCTGAAACTGTTCGTGATGTGCGACTGCAAAACCGGTTACATCCAGGACATCATCCTTTACATGGGCAAGGTCACTGAACTGGTGGAGGAGAGGACATATGGGATATCTGGGGCCGTTGTCATCACCATGTTGGAGGGATATTTGGACAGGGGACACATCTTGTACCTCGACAACTGGTACACCAGCCCTTCCCTTGCCAAATTCCTGTATAGCAGAAACACTGGCGTCTGTGGCACCGTCAGGAGGAATCGTGTCTACATGCCAGAGCTACCCGAAAGGCGGGAGAAGGGCTCCATCATCCACCTCCAGGCAAATAATATCTTGATGCTCTCGTGGATGGACAATCGTGACGTCAATATCCTCACCAGTATCCACCTGCCCCGCTTAGAGGACACCAAACGCCGTGATAGAGCCACAGGTGAGGCGGTCAAAAAACCAGTTGCAATCATTGACTACAACATCAACATGCGGCTGGTTGACAAGTCAGACTCTGTCATATCGTCGGTCGAGTGTGCCAGGAAGACGATGAGGTGGTATAAAAAACTATTTTTCCACCTACTCGACCTCACCCTCTACAACTGCCACATCCAATATCATGAAATAACAGGTGAAGTTGAGACGATGGAGTCGTACTGCATCGAACTTGCACGGGAGCTTCTGTTCTTCTTCAGGGAGGGTCCACGCCGCCAGCAACGTCCCGCAGCTCGTTTTCAAGCACCAGAAGGCCCCGCCAGACTGACACAACGCCACTTTTGCGATTTTGTCCCGCCCAACGAAGTAAAACCCAACCCACGCAGACGGTGTCATGTGTGTCGCAACACAGGCAGACGCACACCAAAACGGACAGACACCCGGACGATGTGTGAAGAATGTGATGTGGGACTGTGTTTTCCCACCTGCTTCAGGGATTATCACACCCTCGAGCACTTCTAAGTGTTCAAAGTGTTCAAAGACTGCGATAAAAGACGCTATAATGTAATACTAACAGTGTATATAAAAGACGCAAAAAGTGAATATAAAACAGTGTGTATATATATAATTTACAAGTGCAAAGTACCGAACAATATAAAACACTAAGTAAATTCTAAACTTATAAAACTGTGTGCAAATAATTATAAGAATAAGAGACAATAAGTGCGTAAAACAATGTATATACACCTCATAATCTTAGGTAAAACAATGAACAAGTACAAATAATTCAATGAAAAGGAGAGACAGAGTGACCTTGAGTGAAAGTGACAGCCAGACAGAGAAAGAAAGAGGGAGGGTGCTGTGGAATGTGGGTCACTCGGTCCGCTGTCTGGCCGTGTGTTCGTACGTGCATTTTGTTATTGTCCTGAGCAAAGATGGCCGCCCAAGATGGCCGCCATCACCATGGCAACGGGGACGCTAACACTTGTGCGCACTTGTAATACTTGAATGAAGACACTTATCACACTACAACTTCAGTTATATTTACATTATGTGATATACAAAGACATTCTATGAACTCTGAAGCGCACTTTATGTCCGAGAGGTGCAAAATAAGTCATGCTGCCTGGCGGCTGGCAACTGGCTGCTGGCGCGGGAGATTTGAAATGGCGCTAAGGCTCCTCTGAGGCTGGGGACCCCCACTACCTCCCAGGACCCCCAAATGGCCTAGGTAAGTACTTTTTTCAAATTTCTTCATGTCTATCATTATTTTCTAACACATTCTGATATATTTATAAAAAAAAAAAAATAATGAAAATTGCCCGGGTTCTGGTGCACAAAAATAATAAAACCGGCCGGGGCTGTACGGGTTAAGGGCTGGTGGCTGGGTTTTTTTTTTTTTTTTTTTTAAAGTTTCCTTGTTAGACCTCCATCAAGCTAAATAACACCCCCTAGATCCCCCATCAAGATAAATTTGTAAATTTTTCGATAGAAAAAAAACTGGCCTAAGGCTGGATTCTCTTAAAATTACAGGCTCGCTATCGCTCGCCAAGGAAAAATCGACACCTAAATTGCACGAAATGTCTTAAAACTGACAAGAAATGGGGTAAGAGGTGTTAAAACCGCCAAAGTAAAGGGGCTATACACGAGGGAGAGAGAGGACCATAAAAACGGCCTATCTCCCCTGAAGGAAGGAAGGTAGAGAGAGAATGGAAGAAGGAAAAACAAAGAGTGAGACAGAGAAAGAGAACGAAATACCATAGTTGTGTTTAGCCTATAGTTCTGAAAAGGTACAGTATAACAAAGGAATCCAACTATGAAAGGAAAATGGGGAAAAGGATAAACAAAAGGATACAAAAAAGAAAAGTAGAAACAAAATGTTTACTCAAGTCATCATTGGAAGTATATAGTACAGTAGCTGCTTGGGTATAATCCTGTGTAGCGGGAGGACCTGTATTTATATCTCAATAATTTGGTAATGTTACAATAATATTTGTACATGTTACATTCATAATTAATCCACTAATATACTAGGTTAGGTTAAGTTTTGGTTTGGTTAGGTTAAAGATATTGGTCAATGTTTCTTAGTAAATAGGCATCTGAAAAACAATTCCTCCTGCTACACAGGATCTTGCTAATAACTATACTCACAACACATATATATATTATTAGCCTAACGAAGATAACTAAATAGAATCGCCATGCGCTAAAAAGTACAATGCGTAACAAAATTAAGGGGACAGTGGTTATTTTGGGGGGTCTAGTTATTTATATATTCTTTTATTTGTTTATTTCCTCCCTAGACCACCATCAAACTTTAACAACAAATCCATTAGGCCCCCTTCAAAATTAATTTGCAAATTTTTCGGTAGAAAATTGTCACGGCCGAAGGCCGGTTCCTCCACAATTAAAGGCTCGCTATCGCTTGCCGGGGAAAAATCGACACATTAAGGGAACGAAAGGTCTTAATATTGACAAAGAAATGGGGCGAAAAGTCTTAAAATTAACAAATTAATGGGGCAAACATCTAAAAATCTAAAAAGAATAATGGGATAAGCATGAGGAAGAAAGGCGACCAAAAAAACGGCCCATCTCTCCATAATGAAAATATAATACAGAAACCACATAGAAGCATGTTATGAACATTAAAATCACTGGACAATCAATTGGGGGGAGTATCAAACACAAAATATTGGTGAAATAAACTTTTCTTTAGCAGTAGATTACTATATCAAGCATTTTGAGCAAATTACGGTAGTGAAATTATGAAATGAATATTTTGTTTAGTGAAGCACACAAGTATTAATATTATAGTTATACTAACTTCTAAGTGGTGACTAATTGGGTAAACAAACTCTGAAGGTAAAAGGCACTATTGAAAACGGTTCCTACACCCTGTTTCTTTCCAACTGACGGCCAATTGCAAAGTTTCCATCAATATTTCTCGGTTATTTGTATGATTTGGTAGTGAAATATGGTGCTAATGATATACACTTGGTCTTAATATGATGCAGAGACATAATGGTTTAATACTTTCCCATTAACCCCTTCTGTACCGGCGACGTCTTATTTATATTATTTTAGCTACATTTAAGCTTAGGAAGGATGTATAGTAACCACACAGATTGGTTGAGATAGTCTGTAGTCTTTTAATGAGTAGACGTCCTTCCTAAGCTGAATTTAATTGTCTAATAGGTGTCAAAATATAATATTAATGACGTCACCGGTACATTATGGGTTAAACATCGAAACAATTAGGTGCGAAGGGATTACATTTACCGTCGGTTGAAATGAAACAGAGTATAGTGACCTAAATAAACTATCAATTGACCACTTGCGAGTTTCAGGCTATAAGAAATTGTAGCTGTAGTAATTGATATTAAGCAGAATTATCAGCTTAAATACGGTTGTAGTGCATTCATAAATACATCAAACCCAATTCAACATACTATTTATCAATCAGAATCCTACATTATTATTGAATAACTGTTTTATGTCGATGTTTACGGCTACTACAACTTCCTTATAGCCTGATTCTCGCAAGTGTTCAATAATGTGAAACACTCTAATATGTGCTTTGTGACATGATTATAGAAAAGATAGTAGAGTAGAAAATAATATAATTTTCATCACATAGGGGGAGCTTTTTAGTTTGCTCCCTAGACCTCCATCAAGCTTAAAATTACACCCCCTAGACCCCCTTTCAAGATAAATTTGTAAATTTTTCGGTAGAGAAATGTCCCGGCCTAAAGGTCGGTTCCTCTTAAAATACAGGCTCACAATCGCTCACCAGGAAAAAAAGGACACCTAAATGGAACGAAAGGTTTTAATATTGACAGAAATGGGGCGAAAATTCTTAAAATCGCCAATATAATGGGACAAACGTCATAAAATCTCTAAAGCAATGGGGCTAAACATGAGGGAGAAAGGGGTCCCGAAAAATAAATCCCTCGAGTGAAAATCTCCCCTTTATGTCTCGAAACAAGGAAGGGAGCAGAGAAAGTGGTAGGGGGTGAGGACGGGAGCTGAAGGAGGAGATGAAAGCGTCGGGGCTTAACCATACATGCGTTAGTTGTATCGTGTTGAGAGTATCTTTGCAGTGATCCTTGTGCAATGGTATTTTTATCCATTTTCAGCTACCTATATGATCAATATTATCAGTTTACTATTTTACTCCCATCGACGTTTTCTAAACATAATAAAATTGTGTAAAACTAACCTGATTCAAGAGAGAACTATAAACAAGAATTCATACTTTCACCAACCCACCAATTAACTCGCAAATAAACTTAAATTCATAAAATAAATTAAACTTATGAATACATGTGGCACTCCAAGGATTCGAGCCTGGGATACTTACACCGAAATTCAGTGCACTAACCATTACGCTATCAAGACAGTTATAGGTTTATGCACAAGCTCAATATAAGAGAGAGAGAGAGAGAGAGTGAGAGTTAGTCACTTTCCAACTCGTTCCTGTCTTTAGAATATATATGAGTGTTTCAAAAAATCACCTACTTGGAATGAGAGAGAGAGAGAGTGTGTGTGTGTGTGTGTGGTAAGAAAGTCCAAACTTTTTTTTCTTCTATGTAAATGAGGGAGACAAAAGGCATAACTGCCTGCAGCGAGTGCCTCCCCCAGAGTTGAATGAGTGACAGGGCCAAAATCAAGGGACGTTCGAGTTAAAATGCCTGGACACACGGAGTTTGAAGCAAATTAAGTCATAGGAAGAGGGAAAAATTGATTCTGGAAGAGAGTTCCAGAGCTCAGCAGTTGAATAGAAGAACGTCTGAGAATAGAGTTTCACTCATGGGTTGGAGAGTTGCACAGAGTAGGGGTGAGATTGTGTTGCAAGGCGGGTACTACATACCCTACATAGAGGAGGTGGTATACACTGGGAAAGCTCCGAGGAACAATGATTATTGTAGTAGCGATAGAATAGCGAGAGATATGCAACATTGCGGTGAAGAGAGAGGGATTGCAGCGAGTTGGTGAGTGGACGGGAGTTAATGATACGAAAGGCTTTCCTTTCTACTTTGTCTAGGAGTGTGGTGTGAGAGGATCCTCCCCACACATGTGAACAATACTCAATACAAGGACGCACTGTGCCCCTGTACAGAGCAAGAAGCTGCGCAGGGATAAAGAACCTCTTGAGGCGGTTGAGCACACCCAGCTTCTGGGAGGCTGCCTCAGCAAGACTGGTAATATGGTCCTTCCAAGTTAGAGCAGAAGAAAAAGAGACACCGAGAATATTGAGAGAAGATGAATGATTGATTTTTGTATTGTTGAAGAATAAGGGAAAGTCCTCTGGAAGTTCCTGACTGGTAGTAAGATGTATAAATTGGGTCTTGGAAGCAATAAATGCTACAAGGTTTTCTCTTTCCCAATTGGAAATAGTAGCTAGATCAGCAGATACCGGTAAGTGATTTATGGCTTCATTACGTTTGTTTTTGAGGAACTGCTGGCTGGAGCATTCTGGAAAACTAATTGAGTAGTGTAAGGTAGAGTCGTCTGCATATGAATGGATGGGACTGGATGTACAGTTGAGAAGATCATTTATGAAAATTAGAAAGAGGATAGGAGATAGGACAGAACCCTGAGGAACACCGGAGTTGATATGATGAGGAAGTGAGCGATGGCCGTCCACAACCGCAGCTATGGAACGGCCGGAAAGGAAATTAGAGACAAAGGCACAGATAGTGGGATAGAAACCGAAGGAGGGTAGTTTGTAAATTAAAGATTTGTGCCAGACTCTATCGAAGGCCTTCGATATGTCTAGTTCAACAGAAAATGTCTCACCGAAGTTCCGAAAGTTGGATGACCAAGAGTTAGTATGATATGGAAGAAGATCACCAGTAGAGCAACCCTTAAGGAAGCCATACTGGAGATCTGAGAGCAGATTATAAGAAGAGAAATGCTTAGGAAATTTGGAAGCAATAATAGTTTCAAAGACTTTAGAGATACAATAGATGAGAGCAATTGGACGATAGTTGGAGGGTTGTGAGTGGTCACCCTTCTTTGGGACAGGTTGAATGAGAGCAAACTTCCAGCAAGAAGGGAAGACGTTAGAGGAGAGACAGAAACGAAAGAGTTTGCCTAGGCAGGGGGTCAGCACGGAAGCACAGTTTTTTAGTACAACAGGATGAACACCGTCTGGACCGTTCGCCTTCTTAGTGTTAAGCCCAGAGAGGTAGAAAGTTTATCTTTAGAAGAGATTAGGATATTAGGTATAAGTAGGAGAGAGGGGGGTGGAGATGGAGGAATAGCACCGGAATCATCCAAAGGTGGAGTTTCTAGCAAAAGTTTGAGCGAAGAGTTCAGCTTTGTCAGAGAAAGAATGGTGGTTGTGCCATCAGCGTGGAAAAGGGGAGGGAAAGACACGGAAGAAAAATTGTTGGAGAGGTTTTTGGCTAGATGCCAGAAAGCTTGGGAAGAGCTAGAGTTGGATAGTTCAGTGCATTTATTATTGATGAAAGAGCGCTTGGCAAGTCGAAGAACAGATTTGGTTTGATTCCGTGCAGAAACATAGGAAGAATGAGATTTTTTAGTTTTAAGGCGTCGGTACTGTTTGAATGCTTCCTCCTTGTTGTGGACAGCAGTAGAACAAGCGTGAGTAAACCAAGATTAAGGTATATCACATGTACTGCATGCCAGGGAATTACTGTAGATGCTCAATCGCGGTCATAAATTTTGAGACATCATAAGGCTAAACAAAAAATAAAGGACTCCCAAATGCAATTATCAGGTAATTTTTTTTATTGGAGTATACTGTATATTAATTCAACCTGGAACAGTAGCGAATATGTACTTATCACCATTAACCCCATCAACACGATCAAGTAATTGTTATCATCTTCTGATTACCATTAGACGATTTTATTTATCTTATAATCTATCTCTATGACTCGAAGGGGATAATTACGATCTTAACTAACCCTTAGAATAACGCAGCTCCTTGATAAACTGCATAAAATCATCTAATTTTAGCCAGAATCAAAGGTAGAAAGGCGTCATCGTGCTGAAGGGGTTATATTTTTTCTTTAGTTTCCTCCCTAGACCTCATTTAGGCTTTAATCCATTTAGTACCGATGACGTTCTTTTCATTATATTCTGTTAACTATTAGACTATTATTTTCAGCTTAGGAAGGACGGCTACACATTCAAAGGCTGTAGACTATCTCAATTCATCCTTTTAGCTGCTATATTATCCATACGAAGCTTCATAAAATTGTCTATGTGTACCTGATATCAAATTAACCCACAGAACCCCAGCGACGCAAACAGTGCGACGGCAATGTATTTTTCTGCCAGTCCCAGCGACGCATACATATGCATCACTGTTAATTACTCAAGTCCTATGGCACCTAGAGGGCTCAGATTTGTATGGAAACTGTGTAAGTATACCACACAACAATGCCGATGGTTGAAAACTCTTAACCCCTAACTATCGGCGCGCAACATAAGTCGAGTATAATAAAGCTGGACTATCTGGCGGCGCGCGACATAGGTCGTGTGGCAATTTCAGCACGTAATATTGCTGAGAGAGAGAGACAAGTGGTGGCAGGAGAGTAGCGAGCGTATGACTGCTCCAGACCACCGCGGCGAACCTACTGACACGAATCCCACCTCCTCCCTCCCTCTCTCACTCGCTACATACTGAATTGTATGGGGAAAGTACCAAATTACATGCTTTTTGCACTCGTGTTGCGCGGTTGTTGCAAGAAAACTAACGGTCATAAAAGGATCGTTGTGGTGTCATTGGAAAGCTCTGTTTATGCCCTTTCAGGGATAGATACTTGTTTTACGCTCTGGGTCTTATTTAGGCATGAAAATGATCACGTAAACAGCCCTATTTTGGGTAAAAACACCCCGCTGGTGGCTACATATTATATACCGCCTAGGCCGCTCATAAGGTGTTAAAGTCCAACTGTGTGCGCATAAGCGCGCAAAAACATGTTTTTGGGTGTTTTTGCCTACACATTTCCCCTCTTGTAAATCCGACTTTCGGGAGCACCGTAGGACCCCTTAACCCGTAAACGGTGGCAAAGCTCTTAAGAGGTTTTACTGGGCGACGGCGGCAAAGCTCTTAAGAGGGAGGCCTAAAAATACCATTTAAACTGCACTAAACAATTTTATTTATTTATTTTCCTATACCTCATATCACTCCTCCACATTCCCTCCTTCCTCCCTTTCCCCTCCCCCTTCAATTATCACCTATTTTCCCTGTTATCCCCTAATTTGTTGGTATATTTTTGTGCTAACATTAGCAAACTGTGTGGGGGATGTGCTTACGTGCCTAGCAGGTGTCTTACACAAGCGAGTGTGTGTATGAGTAGGCTCAGTGTGGCTTGAGGCCTCGTGGAGGAAGGGGTTGCCTCAATTCTCTCCAAAATTCATGAATGGGCTAGTTCATCTATATTCGCGATTTTGACCAGAAAAATTATATTTTCACTGGTTTGATTGTTGTTACAGGTTACTATCTTCATAGTGAAGGTAAAATAGGCTCATATGAATAGGTAATAACGATATTTATCGTAAAATGACGATTATAGGCCTGAATGGAGCCCATATGCTCGCCCATGGGGAGCTAGTTCATTAACCCCCCCCCTCGCCATTCCCGGGTTAATGACCTAGGGGAACGGTTTTTTGTGGGTTTTCCTTCATTCCTATCCCATTCCAGGTGTTTTCTGGAGAAAAAAAAATCAAAGCAAAACCTGCCGGTCCCTGGTGGTACATTTATTCTAAACTAGCTGGGGCTCAGTGGGTTAAAGAACACCTCGCTGGAACTAAAAAAAAAAAAAAAAAAAAAAACACATACACACACCCAAGACCCGGTTCCCTCCGATATTAGCTTGTACGTATTTCAGTAGAAATTACAGGCTTGCTATCGCTCGCCAGGAAATAATCGACACCTACTAAAAATAAATGGCACGAATGAACTTAAAATTGACAAGCAAATGGGGCGAGAGATCTTAAGATCGTGAACTAATGGAGCGAACGTATTAACGCTTAAAACTAATGGGGTTAATCTTTAGGGAGAAGGGGGTCTAGAATAAAAAATCTTTAAAATATATTGCATAGTGCAGTCCACTTATTAGCCTATTAATGTTAAGCTGGCGATAAATTGCCTTGCTCCCTTCTTAATTACTCAGATATTACAACGTGTTTTATAGCCAAATATTTTGGTAATTACGAAAACTAGGAAAAATTGGAATGAAGAGACAGTATTTCCTCATGCTTCCATTACATATCGAGAAATGAGCTGCTAAGGAAGTAATATTCTAGCCAAGTTAACCCCTTCTGTAGCGGCGCCATCTGTTTAATTTTATTCTATCCACATTTAGACAATGTTATAAAGCTCACGAAGTATATATGGTAGCTAAAATAATTAATTATTATGTTCCCTCCACCAACCGACTTTATTCCTAAACTCAATTAATGAAATCAACAAATACATGTGGCAGTCCAGGGATTCGAACCTAGGATGCTCACACCGAAATTCAGTGCATTTATCCATTGCGCTACGACGACAGTAGATAGTCTGTAGCCTTTCAATTAGTAGACATCCTTCCTAAGCTGAACACAATGGTCTAATAGTTGCCAGAATATAATGAAAAGGACGTCACCAGTAATGAAGGGGTTGATAAAATAAACTAGATTATAGAAAATGTAGTGAGAGAGGGGAAGGAATATTTACACAGGTACCCTGTCCACACAGACATTGCGATCCAAGTGAATTGGTTAAGGCTTAACTTTAGTTGAGGTAGTAATACCCCTGTTAAAGTGGAAGACGAGGATATCAAAGAGGAAGTTGATGAGAGAGAGAGAGAATACTTAGATATATATAGATATAAAGGGAATATGAGTGAGTCTGTATGTGAAAGAGAAAGAGAGAGAGAGAGCGTGTGTACGAGTGACTATCTAAAGCCCTATGTACCCAGGCTTTTAATTCCTTTAAAAAGCCGAGGCTTTTAAGGTTGGTCGAAGCTTGAGTACTCCACCACCCTCACCACCACCACCACCATTGTCTCACACTCCATCATAACACAATTATTATATACACCTTATATATATATATATATATATATATATATATATATATATATATATATATATAGAGAGAGAGAGAGAGAGAGAGAGAGAGAGAGACTTATAAAGACAATTAAAAACAGATTAATTACAGAAAGATGTGTGTGGGTGTGTTTGATTACAGATCGTTTTGAGTATGTGTTTATGTGTATGGAATAGATAGATACTGATAATAGATAAATATATAGAATTAAAGATACTGTTAATAGATGAATATATTGAATTAAAGATACTGTTAATAGATAAATATATAGAATTAAAGATACTGTTATTAGATAAATATATAGAATTAAAGAGAGACTCTCAAGGGGGTATCTGTATTATATGACAGTAATAAAGCGACAGGGAAGGAGGAGGAGGAGGGACGAGGCGAGGAATTTATCAAAGAGTATTAAGGGTAGATGGGCCGGTTTTCTGGACCCAATTCACCCTCATGTTTAGCCACAGTAGTTTTCTGATTTTAAGATATTTGCCCCATTATTTTGTTGAAGTTAAAACCTTTTGCCCTATTTCTTTGTCAATATTAAGAACTTTCGTGCCATTTAGGTGTCGATTTTTTTCCTGACGAACGATACATAGCCTGTAATTTTGGAAGAACCGGTCTTCGGCCTGGACATTTTTCGGTTTAATGTTATTTTAATACCACGAATTTTTTTAATATATTTGAAGATAAATAATGAATCTATATGCTCTAAAGATCATAAGAAAATTTGTTTTAACCCTCGGCAAAACCTAATAAAAAAGTATGGTACTAAAATGTTTTTTTCGTAACAAGGTTGTTAATACGGTACTTTCAGTCATCGATAGCTCTAAAGATCATATGAAAATGTGGTAAATCCTCTGAAAAACTTAATATAAAAGTATGGTACTAAAATTTAATTTTCGTAACAAGGTTGTCAATACGGTACTTTCCCGTTATCAATGTACAATCAAGCTGAAGATTGCAGAGTAAACACCATAGACTTCATCGACTTTTCTTTCACCTTCGTATAATCGACAGCCAATTTTTCCTTCTTTTTTATTAAGTACTCAACCAGCGGGGGTGTGGGGGCGGCAGCCCCCACCCATAATACTAGGTTAGGTTAGGTAAGGTTGTTAGGTTAGGCTAATGTCTTTTCAAATCACTATCGGGAGCGAGTATGTCTCAACATCGATCGATAGGCCTAATGGGGAAAATAGGTTTTCCCGAGATTTCTAATTAATTACAAACACTATATATTAATGCAAATGACCAATTTTGTTTATAAAAAACACTCGGAAAATTTGTGGTATTAAAATAAAAAAATTCCCATTTTTCAACCGACAAATTTATAAATTAATTTAGAAAGTTGATCTAACGGATTTTTTTTTTTTTTTTATTTTGATGGAGGTTTAGGGAGGAAACTAGAAACATGATGAATAAATGAAGAAATAGACCAAAAAATAACCACTATCCACTTAAAGTGAGCGAGTCTCCACTTTATGAACCTGTTGGGCGCTCATATTATGAGGTGATGGTGATAATGCTCTCTCTCTCTCTCTCTCTCTCTGGGAATGGTCTGTGTGGTCAGTGTATCTATGTAAATCTCTCTCTTTCTCTCTGTTATCTTTTCCTTCCACTTTCTCTTACTCACGGGTTAGCTATCTCTACTAGAATTAAGTCCAGATTACCTTTGCTGGGATCGTAAGGTCTGTGTGGTCAGTGTATATAAGTAAATATCTCTCTCTCTCTCTCTCTCTTGGAGGGTGGTGAGAGAGAGTTTAATTTGCTGTCTATTTGTCTACTATAAACTATCCTAGATCCTGTCAAGTAATATTGAGGCCGGACCACCTAGTAGGGACCGCAAGGTCTGTGTGGTATGAGTATGTGTAACTCTCATAACACTTCTTCCGACATTTTTACACTTAGGTGTTCAGTACCAAATAATATATTAAACCGATTTTAAACATTACGTTGAAGGTACAGCGGAGTTTTCGTTGAGAGGCTCCCAGTCGTCTTGATATTATTCTTGACTTGCAGTTTGCTGGCTTAAGGGGAGGTATTCAGTTTGTTTCCTAAACCTCCATCAAGCTTAAAATTACACCTCTTGAGGCCCTTTCAAGATAAATTTGTACATTTTTCGGTGGAAAAATGTCCTGACCGAAGGCCGGTTCCTCTTAAATTACAGGCTCGCTATCGCTCGCCAGGATACAATCGACACCTGAATTGCACGAAAGGTCTTAATATGGGGTGAAAGTTCTTAACATCGCTAAATTAATGGGGCTAAACATGAGGGAGAAAGGGGTCAAGAAAAAAATCCCTCAAGTGGAGATCTCCCCTTAATACTCCAATAGAGTTGATAGCCTCTGAAGTCCTATTTTAACTCAATTTTACTACAAGGGACTGGAGTTCTCGAAAAGGGGATCTATTCCTGACGCTATTCTTGAGTTACAGTTTGCTGGCTTAATAAGCCTGATGGGTTGATAGCCTCTGAACTCTTATTTGAACTAACTAACTTTTAGTAAATATATGTACAATGTCTTGTTTATTTTTCTTCCATTCTTATAAAGATAGTCCATTTATCGTAGCTTCAGGGTAGGCTACTGACTAAATCCAAATACTGTTTCCTAGTTTATGTTCATCAAAGTACGCCTTTATAGTTAGCTTAGTTAATCTTAATTTTGTTATGATAGCCAGAATAAGAAGAGAAGTAACTTACCTTCTACGGTGGCGCTAATAAGTCATGTCCCAGCTGTCATTACGTTTGGCTCTTTCTGTGCTGTATTAATGTCTGTTAGATGTTCAGTAGGGTGGGTAAGTGTAGGAAGACTTGCTCTGTGCTGTACTAATGTCTGTCAGGTGTTGAATAGGGTTGGTAAGTGTAGGAACGTGGTTGTATATTTCACTCAATATGAAAAATGAAGCTTAAATATTGCTGATACCAATTTTTGATCAAAACATAATTGGTGCCGAGACATGACTTATTAGCGCGACTGTACTAACAGGGTTGAGAGCCCAAATATATTTAGGAAGCGCGTCATCAAATCCTTAAATTTATTAACTATGGCCTCTATTATCAGGGATGGGGGGTTTTCTGGACCCCTGTTTCCCATTAGTTTTGAAAATGTAAGATGTTTGCCTCGTTAGTTTGGGGTGGTTTTTATACCTTTCACTCAATTTCTTTGACAATTTTAAACCTTTTAGTGCCATTTAGGTGTCACTATTTCCCAACGAGAGATAGCCTGCCCACTGTCTGGGAGGAACCGGCCATTGGCCGGTGCATATATCTACCGAAAAATGCAAAAATGTATCTCGAAAGTGGGTCTTGCATAATTGTTTAGCTTGATGGAAGTCTAAGGAGCAAATAAAAATATAAGAATACTAATAATGATAATATTAATAATACTAATAATAATAATAATATTAATTCTCCCTTTAATATGTTGCCTTTCCCCCTTTTTCCTCTCTGCCTGAAATGTCCCCTCCTGCCTCTCTTTTTTTCTCGTTTTTCTTATTTTTGTTCTCTCTCTCTCTCTCTCTCTCTCTCTCTCTCTTTATATATATATATGTATATATAAATATATATATATATATATATATATACAGTATACTGTGTTTACTCTCAGCGGTAATTCGTCATTTTTCTACAGCATATATCTACATTTTGTGTTGCTCTGCCTATGAAGGAGACAAAAGGCAAAGCTATCTATTTAAATTGCTCCCCCCCCCCCTCCTCTCCCAAAAAAGAAAACAAAATTAAATGAGACCCAAATTCAAGGTACACTCGGCTACAATAGTCTCTATCCCACTTTTAAGAATTTGTGGACCCTAAATGTTTTTCTTAATGCAATTATCACTATCTGGATTGATTTTTGGATAGAACTTGCTTTTCAATAAATATTATATATAGTTTTGTAGTTGATTTAGCTATCTATCTATCTATATGCTCAGGCCCAATCCCCACTTTTCCTATTTATTTGTATTTATTTTTTATTTTGTATTATATTAATGTATGGACAATTATATTCTTAAATTCGTTTCCAGAGATATACATCCATAATTATAAATAGGTTAAGTCCACGAATATATATGAGTGGGCTAGAGACTATGGTTTCCGACTGTACGTTAGAGTCAAAATGCCTGGATACTCGGAACTTGATGCAGTCTAAATCATAGGATGAGGGAGAGAGTTCCAAATTTGACTTGTTGAATGGAAGAAAGATTGGGAAAATAAGTTCACTCTTGGATTAGAGAGGGGGTTGAACAGCATAGTGATGGGAATGTGTTCAAAGGCAGGTGCCACCTATTTGTTGTTGTTTTCTAACTGATTGAGGGAGGCAAAAGGCAGAATTGCCTATAACGAGTGCCTCCCCCATAGCTGAAAGTGACAGGGCCAAAATCAAGGGATGTTCGAGCCAAAATGCCTGGACACACGGAGTTTGAAGACATTTAAGTCATAGGAAGAGGGACAGACTGATTCTGGGAGAGAGTTCCAGAGCTCAGCTGTTGAGTTGAAGAAAGTTTGAGAGTAAAGTTTCACTCTTGGGTTGGAGAATTGCACAGAGTAGGGGTGGGATTGAGTTGCAAGACGGGTACCACGTGCCCTACGTAAAGGAGGTGGTATACACTGGGAAAGCTCTGAGGAACACTGATTATTATAGTAGCAAGGGAATAGCGGGAGAGATGCAACATTGCGGCGGACAGAGAGAGATTGCAGAGAGTTAGTGAGTGGACGGGAGTTAATGATACGAAAGGCCTTCCTTTCAACTTTGTCTAGGAGAGCGGTGTGAGAGAAACCTCCCCACACATGTGAACAATACTCAATACAAGGACGCACTATGCCCCTGTACAGAGCAAGAAGCTGTGCAGGGGAAAAGAACCCCCTAAGGCGGTTGAGCACACCCAGCTTCTGGGAGGCAGCCCTAGCAAGACTAGTAATGTGCTCCGTAAAGGAGGATGTATACACTGGGAAAGCTCTGAAGAACAATTATTATTGTAATATCAGTAGAAGACTGAGAGATATGCAACATTGCGGTGCGTAGAGAGAGATTGTAGAGAATTAGTAAGAGGAGGTGAGATGATAAGACAAAAGTAATTTTCCTCTACCCTTTCTATATGTGCAGTTTGGGTGGAACCTCCCCACATGCTGGATACATGAGTGCACAGTGCCCCTTGCACAGAGCAAGAAGCTGTGTGGGGGTAAGGAACCCACGGACACTGTTGAGCACACCTATCTTTTGTGAAGCTGTTTTAGCAAAAGTGGTGTTTTACAAGAAAGGTCACAAGAAAAAGAAATACCAAGATTATTCAGAGAGGATGAAGGGTTGATTTGTGTGTTGTTGAAGAGTAAGGGTTAGTCATGTGGAAGATTGTGACAGGTAGATAGATGAAGAAATTGGGTATTGGAAGTATTGAAAGCAACAAGGTTTTCTCTGTCCCAATCGAATATAGTTGATAGATCAGTAGATAGGTGTGATATGGCCTCATCATGCGAGTTGTGATGGAACTGCATGGTGGGTCGTTGCGTAAATCCAGTTGGATAGTGTATGGTGGAGTCATCAGCATAGGGGTGGATAATAGGACTAGAGGTACAGATGAGAAGATCATTAATAAATATTAGAAAAGAACTGGACATAGGACAGAAACCTGAGGAACACCACCTATCCATCCATCTACCCACTATCTCTGCATCCCTCCCATTTTCCCTTCCAAGAACCATTTTTATCTCTCCTTCCCCCCATCCCCGACTTATCTTAAGTGTAAACATTCATAATGCCGTAGGGAGACAAGGAGAGACTACAAAATTGTGCTAAATGAGAGGGAAGGAAACGCATATGAGCTCTCTCTCTCTCTCTCTCTCTCTCTCTACGGTTATATTCTATAAAACCGTAGAGAGAGATGAGGGATTATTACAAGCTTTTCACAATAAGACACTGTTTTTCTGTTAATAGTACTTGGTTTCATAAGTAATTATTGGTATAAAGACAAGAAGAATGAAAAATGAGCTAAAGGAGGTGGAAAGGTGAAAAACAATGTTCTCTCTATATTACGGTCATTTCTCATGGTGTATCTTTTCATATTTTATTGCTAACATGTGACGATTGTATGCAGCATAGGATGAACCAACACCAATCAAAGCTTTTAATATAATGTATGACTTGCAAACTAAACAAACCAAAACAGCGACGACCCAAGATAGAAAAATTAACTTATCAAAATCGCTATGTGGAAATCACGCTTAATAAAATATAAACATAAATAGATCTCAATCTATCTTTTGGCTCTCTGAAGAAGGGTTCTGCATAGCTCGAGACGTTATAGAAATATATATAATTCAAGCTCTTTCCTGAGTTCCATTCCCATATCTATCAACTTCTAATAATGGATTAGCCATATAGGCTATAATGAGAGAGAGAGAGAGAGAGAGAGAGAGATGCTTGTTTGCTTACTATATTGTATACTGTACTGTATATATAGGAAAATGTGAGAACATTTTGACTTCCCTTTCCAAACTGCCGGTATTTATTTCAAAGCATTATAGTATGAAATAGAAATAGGCTAGGCCTACATAGGCTTATGTATATACAGTATGTGTAAGTTTAAGTAAATAAACAGCTAAATGAACAAATAGTTTGATAGATAGATGGATAGATAGATGGATGGACGGACAAGATAGACTCAGACTCAGACTAAATTCTTTATTTCATAAAAAGCTACACACATAACCTTTTACATATATACAATAGAGATAGATAGATATATAGATGTATGGATAGATAGATAGATGTATAGATAGATATATAGATGGAAACGATAAATAGACATGATGGAAAGATATAAAGATAGACAGACAAATGAATGCCTAAATAAATCAAACGGGGAAGGGACTGCTGAAAAATATCGCCGGGGAGAGGACAAAATATCGTAATGGTTGTGTTTAAAGCCATTCATTGGGAGACTTAGACCAAGTTCGTATCAGTAGTCGTAATGTTGTATACCTTGCATTGTAAACCGTTGTGTACACTCTATCTCCTTCCTTGATTCGAGGCATGAGTTATCAACATTATTACTTGTCTCACCATTCCTTTATTTATGATAAGTAATGTCATTGTGTACTTTATTCAATTAAGCATAATATACTAAATAATTGTTATAAATATGATATGTTTTGATTTCGCCAATTTCATCTTAGTTAAATTAGGATTTCAGAGGCTATCAATCCTGCTGAATTATTAAGCCAGCACATTGTAAGTCAAAAATATCGTCAGGACTGGAGCCCCTTTTCGAGAACCCTTTCCCTTGTTTTTCTTAGGAATTAGCAATATAGTTATGTAGGCTAGACTGCATTTGTGTGTGGTGCCAAGAGCTTCAGCTACTAGATAAATTGTCAACGTCTCTGGTGTGTTTAGACAGTGTAATCATTTAGGAGAAGAATATTTGCAATAACAGGAAAAACAGTCACACTAGTTTATCTAAGTTGTGTATATGATGGTATGCTGTTCATCTAATTGTGTATATGATGGTATGCTGTTCATCTAGTTGTGTATATGATGGTATGCTGTTCATCTAATTGTGTATATGATGTTATGCGGTTCATCTAATTGTGTATATGATGGTATGCTGTTCATCTAATTGTGTATATGATGGTATGCTGTTCATCTAATTGTGTATATGATGGTATGCTGTTCATCTAGTTGTGTATATGATGGTATGCTGTTCATCTAATTGTGTATATGATGGTATTCTGTTCATCTAATTGTGTATATGATGGTATGCTGTTCATCTAATTGTGTATATGATGGTATGCTGTTCATCTAATTGTGTATATGATGGTATGCTGTTCATCTAATTGTGTATATGATGGTATTCTGTTCATCTAATTGTGTATATGATGGTATGCTGTTCATCTAATTGTGTATATGATGGTATGCTGTTCATCTAGTTGTGTATATGATGGTATGCTGTTCATCTAGTTGTGTATATGATGGTATGCTGTTCATCTAGTTGTGTATATGATGGTATGCTGTTCATCTAGTTGTGTATATGATGGTATGCTGTTCATCTAATTATGTATATGATGGTATGCTGTTCATCTAGTTGTGTATATGATGGTATGCTGTTCATCTAGTTGTGTATATGATGATATGCTGTTCATCTAGTTGTGTATATGAGGTATGCTGTTCATCTAATGGTGTATATGATGGTATGCTGTTCATCTAGTTGTGTATATGATGGTATGCTGTTCATCTAAGTTGTGTATATGATGGTATGCTGTTCATCTAGTTGTGTATATGATGGTATGCTGTTCATCTAAGTTGTGTATATGATGGTATGCTGTTCATCTAGTTGTGTATATGATGGTATGCTGTTCATCTAGTTGTGTATATGATGGTATGCTGTTCATCTAGTTGTGTATATGATGGTATGCTGTTCATCTAGTTGTGTATATGATGGTATGCTGTTCATCTAGTTGTGTATATGATGGTATCCTGTTCATCTAGTTGTGTATATGATGGTATGCTGTTCATCTAGTTGTGTATATGATGGTATCCTGTTCATCTAGTTGTGTATATGATGGTATGCTGTTCATCTAGTTGTGTATATGATGGTATCCTGTTCATCTAGTTGTGTATATGATGGTATCCTGTTCATCTAGTTGTGTATATGATGGTATGCTGTTCATCTAGTTGTGTATATGATGGTATCCTGTTCATCTAGTTGTGTATATGATGGTATCCTGTTCATCTAGTTGTGTATATGATGGTATGCTGTTCATCTAGTTGTGTATATGATGGTATGCTGTTCATCTAGTTGTGTATATGATGGTATGCTGTTCATCTAGTTGTGTATATGATGGTATCCTGTTCATCTAGTTGTGTATATGATGGTATGCTGTTCATCTAATTATACAAACGTAGTTCTTTAAGAGGCGATGGTTGTATTTTCTGGTCTCCCTTCTCCCTCATGTTTATCCCCACTAGTTATGAGATTTTAAACGTTCGGCCCATTAGTTTGGCGATTGTAAGACCGTTCGCTCCATTTATTTGTAAATATTTAGTCCTTTCGTGCAATTTAGCTGTCTTGTTTACTGGCGAGCGATAGCGAACCTGTAATATCGTAGTAACCAGCCTTCGGCCGGGAAATTTTTCTATTAAACAAATGTACACATTTATCTTGGGGTGATTTTTGTAAAGCTTGATGAAGGTCTAGGGAGGAAACTACACAATCATGAATAGAAAGATAAGTAAATAATCAAATAAATACGCTTATCCCCCCTTAACACGGGGTATAAACATGGCGACCGTTATACATATAGCAGTCTTAATACCTCCCCATAGAAGATCCCGGCGTGTGTATAGGAATGTCCTGTAGATATAGGGGCGCAGGGAGTGGTTGGGGGGAGGGGGGGGGTGGGGGATGGGGGTAGATTGTATACGTATTAGGCAAGATGTCACACCAAAGCCAATTCCTTTAGGTAGGAAACTAGAAAACAAATAATAATAATAATATATAAATGAAGAAGACAACACAAATCCCCGTCAGTGTAAAACATAAAGAACACAAACATGGGAAGAAGTTGGGCGATTTCTGTTACGATTGGGGTCTCTAGGTTGCATAAAATACACTAGCGGTCTGGATATGTGTTAATGGAAGCGGGGGGGGGGGGGGGGGAGGGAGAGAGAGATATGGGAGCATTATTGGTTTTGGCTCATGTACACTCAAATACCAAAGTCTCTAGCCCACTCATAACTATTGGAGGACTCCATCTATTTGTATTTATGGAAGCATATCTGTGGAAACGAATTTATGAATATATTTTTCTATACATCAACTACAAAACATTATATACCATTTATTGAAAAGTAAGATCTATCCGAAAATCAATCCATATAGCTATAATTGCATAAAGCAATACATAAGGGGTCTAAGAATGTTTATGAGTGGGTTAGAGACTATGGTATCCGACTGTACAAAAACACAACCCAGGGGAGACATTGCCCCTGCTTCCCTCCCTTCCCATCTTCTTTTCT
Source organism: Paralithodes platypus (assembly GCA_032716605.1). NCBI lineage: Eukaryota > Metazoa > Arthropoda > Malacostraca > Decapoda > Lithodidae > Paralithodes > Paralithodes platypus. Next base: position 2,903,524 of record CM064510.1, on the reverse strand, counting down.
GTTTTCGTTGGGATTTATATATATGTTATTTGATCTGGTCTATATATTTGTGTGTGTGGGGGGGGGGGGGGAGTTGAAGATACTGTCCTTACTCCCCTTCCCATCATTTTATGCATGTTTTCATTTGGGATTAATATATATATTATCTCATTTTTGCTTACATACATTTACGGTTTTTTTCTTTCTGGTATACTGTCTTTTATTCTATGTGAATGAGGGAGACAAAATGCAGAACTGCCTGTGACGAGTGCCTCCCTCTTTATTATTTCTTTATTATTAGCTTTCTTATAAAATATTTTTCTCCTTTCATTTGTCCACTTGTGAACCCTTTTGTCAGTGGAAGCATGCACGTTAAGGGGAGACTGACCCTTTGTTTGGTCTATTGATTCATTTATTCATATATTTGTTTAGTTTCCTCCCTAGACCTCCATCAAGGTTAGAAAAACACCCCCTAGATCCCCCTTCAAGATAATTTTGTACATTTCTCGTTATAAAAATGTCCCAGTCGAAGGCCAATTCCTATTAAAATTGCAGGCTCGCTATCGCTCGACAGGAAATAATCAACACCTAAATGGCATGAAAGGTCTTAAAATTGACAACAACTTGGAGCGAAAGGTGTTAAAATCGCCAAACTAATGGGCCGAACGTCTTATAATCTCAAAACTAGCGGGGCTAAACATTAGGGTGTCTGCCTCCCCTTAACTACTTGGTTTGTCTATCATAAACAGGACTCATCCTTCGAACACTATCATAAACAGGACTCATCCTTCGAACACTATCATAAACAGGACTCATCCTTCGAACACTATCATAAACAGGACTCATCCTTCGAACACTATCATAAACAGGACTCATCCTTCGAACACTATCATAAACAGGACTCATCCTTCGAACACTATCATAAACAGGACTCATCCTTCGAACACTATCATAAACAGGACTCATCCTTCGAACACTATCATAAACAGGACTCATCCTTCGAACACTATCATAAACAGGACTCATCCTTCGAACACTATCATAAACAGGACTCATCCTTCGAACACTATCATAAACAGGACTCATCCTTCGAACACTATCATAAACAGGACTCATCCTTCGAACACTATCATAAACAGGACTCATCCTTCGAACACTATCATAAACAGGACTCATCCTTCGAACACTATCATAAACAGGACTCATCCTTCGAACACTATCATAAACAGGACTCATCCTTCGAACACTATCATAAACAGGACTCATCCTTCGAACACTATCATAAACAGGACTCATCCTTCGAACACTAGTAATAACCATAATAACAATCATAATAATATAAACACGGCCATATTATAATGTCTAACCTACTAGTTTAAATATTAACCTACAAATGGACAGTAACATCACACGTCGGAAAACCCCATAATTGACCACAATTGATGATGCATTGTTTATATCCCCCATGGGTAATTATTCAACGGGTTTGGAAAGCCATTGTTATAACTAGTTTGTTCTGTTAATTATGGGTGTGATTGTGGAAATGTGGAAATGTACAGGTAATTTGCTCTAGCCCTTTTCGAGTTACAGAGGATAGAGGTCATGGTTTCTGGCCTACTTACAGCGAATAAACTATAGTATGAACAGCACAATAAAAGTGACTTAAGGGGTTCAACTGCTTATTTTATCCTCTTTTCTCTCTCTCTCTCTGGGTTGTACCCATTCGGCCCCATTCAGCCTACTGTTTTAAGACTGTTATCCCCATCCAGGTGTCGATTTTTTTCCTGGCGAGCGGGAGCCAGCCAGCATATTTAAAAACATGTTTTTGATAGCAGGCTAAATGTGTACCTATTTCGATAGAAAAATGTCTCTGGCGAAGCCGGATTTCTCCATACAATGCAGGCTCGCTATTGCTCGCCAGGAAGAAATCGACACCTGGATGGGGATAAACTTCTTAAAACAGTAGGCTGAATGGGGTCGAATGGATAAAAGCCAGAGAAAGAGAGAAAAGGAGATAAAAATAAAAGCATGTTGGTCCCCTTAACCCCTTGACGATACAGAGACACTATAGTATGGACAGCAAGGTCTGTGTGGTCCGAGTATCTGTGTAACTCAGACGTAAACACCTTCATGATAAACGTGTCTTAAGGGGGGTGACCTGCTTATTTTCTCTCCTTTTCTCACTCTCTCCGGGTTGTATCCATTCGGCCCCATTCAGCCTAATGTTTTGAAACGCTTATCCCCATCCATGTGTCGATTTCTTCCTAGCGAGCAATAACGGGCCAGCATTATATGGAGAAATCCGGCTTCGCCAGAGAAATTTTTCTATCGAAAAAATTACAAATTTAGCCTGCCGTCAATTTTTTTTTTAGAAATATGTTGGTTCGCTACCGCTCGCCAGGAAAAAATCACACTTGGATGGGGATAAACGTCTTAAAACAGTAGGCTGAATGAGGTCTAATGGATACAACCCAGAGAGAGAAAAAAATATACGGAGTGGGCCACTTAATCTTCAATGTACCAGTAATAAGGAATTAACCCATTGAGGAATATGTGGCGTTTTTTACAGTTTATTCTGGCTATCATTAGACGATTTTATACAGCTAAGCAAGGATCTGTGGACATGGAAAGGGTAAAGACGTCTCAATTAATCCTCAGACTTCCACGAACCCCTCCCAAGTTAACACAAATCGTCTACTAATAGCCATAATAAACTGTCATGACCCTCAAGGAGTTAGTCAACACAGTATACTGTACACTTAACCCGTACAGCCCCAGCAACGCGTCTGACGAGTCACCCTAATTGCTCCGACCGTAACCTCAGGTGTAGCCACTCGAGAGGGCTCAGATTTGTATGGGAACTGTGTACATATCCCACGCAACCGTGCCGATGGTTGAAAACTCTCAAAGTCCACGTGCGTGCGCGTGAGCGCGCAATAACCTGGTTATTTGGGGTAATTGCCTTCAATTTTGTACTCTTGTAAAATACGTTTTAGGGGGCTCTGTAGGACCATTCTTTAAGCTTTTTGAGCGGTTTTTCGTGGTTTTTCCTTCATTCCTAACCCATTCGCTATTGTTTCTGGAATAAAAACCATTTTTTGAAAACCGGCCGGGTTCTGGTGAACAAACATTACAAAACTAGCCGGGGCTCCACGGGTTAAGGGGAGATGGTTCACTTTTTGAGCGATTTTTGCATGTATTCATTATTTTTCTAGTTTCCTCCCTAACCTCCATCAAGTTTAAAAAACAAAACATCCATTAAATCCTCCTAGATTAATTTGTACATTTTTCGGTAGAAAAATTTCCCGGCCAAAGGCCGGTTATTCCAATATTACAGGCTCACTATCGTTCGCCAGGGAAAAAATCGACAGCTGAATAGCACGAAAGGTCTAAATATTGACAAAGAAATGGGGAGAAAGGTCTTAAAATCGACTAACTAATGGGGCAAACTCCTTAAGATATGAAAACTAATGGGGCTACACATGAGAGAGAAAGTGGTCCAGAAAACCGGCCCATCCTCCCTTAAGGGAGCCCATCTCGCTTTTTTCTCTTTCTCTCCCTCTCTCTTTGGCTTGTATCCATTCGGCCCAAATTACCCTACTGTTGTGAGACTTTTACCCCCATCCAGGTGTCAATATTTTCCTGGCGAGCGGTAGCGAGCCAGCATATATATATTTTTGTTTTGACAACAAGCTAAGTTGTAAATTTTTCTATCGAAAAGTGTCTCCGGCGAAGCCAGATTTCTCTATACAATGCTGGCTCGCTATCGCTCGCCAAGAAAAAAGTCGACACCTGGATGGGGATAAACGTCTTAAAACAGTTGGCTGAATGGGACCGAATGGATACAAGCCAGAAAAGGAGAGAAAGAAAAAAACCCAGCTGACACTTAAACCCTTAACCCTTTCTGTACCTGGGCCGTCTTTTGTATTGGATTTCAGCTAGATTTAGACGATTTGATGTAGCTTAAGAAGGATGTATGGTAGCTAAAATGATTAATTGAAATAGTCTACATAGCTATGCAATCGGTAGACATCCTTCCTAAGCTGATCGTCTAATAATAGCCAGAATAAAGTGAAAAGGACGCCTTTGCATGAAGCTTTCTGCTCTATAATCACCAATAATTGATTAAAAAAAAACAAGGGTAAACAAATATAACGAAGGACTAGTCAGAGTATAAACAACAACACCAACACCAACACTAACACCAACTACTACTACTACTACTACTACTACTACTACTCTCTCTCTCTCATAGATAATACTACCATCGATATGTGTGCACACCCGACAGGAATCCTCATCCTTGTTTAATTAATGAAACAAATTTATTGAACATTTCAATTAAAATGCCCATGTTTTTCTACGTTAATGGCATGATTATTCATAAACTAGTAACTCAATATTATTGGTTGTATTACATTTTAGCCAAATCCAGACGACTTGTTTTGTTCTTTAGTCGATGATTTTCCCTTTATCCTTTATTGTTAAAATAGGACTTCAGAGGTTATCAACCCTATTGGATTATGAAGCCAGCACACTGTAAGTCAAGATTAACGTCCTAACTGGAGCCTCTCTGCGAGCACTCCAGTTCCTTCTGCCTTTATCGTAGTTTCCATTGGTCAATATTATTAATGATTAACCCGTTCAGCAACATGACTCCTTTTTACCTTTGATTCTGGCTAAATTTAGATGATTTTATGCAGTTTAAGTAGGACCTATGTTACTAAGAGGGTATACCCTATATTGATACAGTATTTACCCATTCCAGTCGTTTAATGATAACCAGAATATGATAACAATTACGTAATGATGGTGAAGGGGTTATGGAAGGCCTATATAGACCATCCAATATAAGTAGGCGAGAGATCTTAACTTCTATCCTCTGTAACTTAAAAAGGGCTAGAACAAATGGGCCGTAAACTCCCACACCTATTCCCTGGCTGACTCTTCCAAAATGGTAGAAATATTAAATCGATTACACTAGTAGTTTGTAAGTTAGCTATCTATCTATCTATCTATATGCTCAGGCCCAATCCCCACTTTTCCTATTTTTATTTGTTGTGGCCGACTCAAGGCAGAGCAAGAATAAGGACAAAACAGAAATAAATTAACACACAAAAACAAAATACAAATTCACACACATCTAGGTCATCCAGGAGAAGACCCAGAGACCCGGGTCACCAAGGTCCCTCCAGCACTCCCCCGGCCCACGATCACCCGGAGAGCTTCTGATCTCTGCAGGCAGACATGCAGCGAAGCCCTACTACCACAAGCCCGCCCACCAGTTTGTGAGTTATGGAGTATGAAAATTAAGATCTCTCGCCTACTTATAATGAATGGATTATAGTGATAGTCCAAGGGTTAACACTTTTAATCTCATCGAATCATAAAAGTTGTATTAATCTTAGTATAATCGCCTAGTGATAGCCAGAATATAATTAATAATTGCTGAACGGTTTATTGTATTGAAAAGGGTTAAGGGAGATATTTTATTAGCCATTGAAATTACAGTTCCCATGTTTTCAACGATATAAGCTGCACAGCTCATAAACTAGTAATGCAATAAAACACCCCTCCAGCCTGGCTATATCAAACGATTGTATTCACTTGCTGAAGACAAAAAGTTAATTGAGAGAGTTGTCAACCCCTCTGAATAGAGAAATCTCCATACAATATCCAGAATACAGGCAGCATCGTACTAAAAACCTTAATACAACTATAGTATGTTTTATTTCAACTGACGATAAATTGCAAAGTTCTTATCGCGATATCTTAGTTATTATGAAGATTTTGTAGTGATATAGGGTGCTAATTATATCAACTTGCTCTTAGTATGGTGCAGAGACATGGTAGTTTCATATTTCCCCATTACGTATCGATATATTAGCTGCTAAGGGATTTAATTTATCGTCAGCTGAAAAGAAACAGAGTATAGTTTATCTGTTATCATTATAGTTACCGTGGGTTTCTGTGATACTGATCATAACCAATTAACTCTCAGTATTTGAGGACAACATTCGTCCTACTATTTTGGCTCTCATGAAACGATTATTTTGTCTATTATATATGGTCGTCAGAGGGTGTATTGGAACAGTTTTTATCCTTTTCAATCTTACATGTCCCTTCTAATAATAATATAATCGTTTAATAAGAAACATAATCAAATTAAGCATGGTGCTCAAACTCGATTTGCGGTTCTGAGCGTCAAAGAATAAAAACACAACAAACACTAATTAAATGCAATCCAAGGTCACAAATATGCCCAGGTTTTCATTCAGCATTATTGTTACGAGTAGTGAACAGTTTTATGAGGGATAACAGCTGTCAGGCACGAGACAAGTCGTTAGTTTAACATGGAAAAAGCATTTTGCTGATGTCTTGCCAACGGTATTATTGTATTGTATTGTATTTACTTTCAGATCACGCATACATGAAGAGTGTTTGTATAACTGTATACAGTATATTACAGTATTATGCTGTATATCAAGGTAAGTTGTTTTACTCGAAAACATAGGGATGTGAAAGATAATGATAATACAATTATTATTATTATCATTAACAAAAAAGGAAAAATGGGGATTGGGCCTGAGTATATAGATAAATATATTATTAATTATTATAATTATTATTATTATTATTATTATTATTACTATTTTATCATTATTATTTTTATCATTATAACTATTATAGTATTTATAGCTGTCAGGCACGGGATCGGTCTCTAGTTTAATATGGGAGATAAAACAATATTGGTGCCAGGCCAACGGAATTATTTTATTGCATTAATAAAATACGTTCCAACCAACATGTGTTATTGAAGAGTGTGGATGCTTTAATATCCATAATTAAGGGAGCCCACCTAGCTTTTTTGTTTTCTTTCTCTCTCTCTCTCTCTCTCTCTCTTTGGCTTGTATTCATTGGGCCCCATTCAGCCTACTGTTTTAAGACGTTCACCCCCATCCAGGTGTCAATATTTTCCTGGCGAGCGGTAGTGAGCCAGCATATATATTTGTTTGTTTTGGCAGCAAGCTAAAAATTTACATTATTCGATAGAAAAATGTCTCCGGCTAAGCCGGATTTCTCCATACAATACTGACTCGCTATCGCTCGACAGGAATAAATCGACACCTGGATGGGGATAAACGTCTTAAAACAGTTGGCTGAATGGGGCCGAATGGATACAAGCCAGAGAAAGATAGGACAGGAGAGAAAAAAAGCCGGTGACCCCCCTTAATAAAATGCCTTCCAACTATGTGTTATTGAAGAGTGTGGATGGTTTAATATCCATAATTAATGGTATGAAACCATATTACTTAGTAGAATTTATAGTCAATACAGTTAGAAGGGAAAGACAACACTTTAGATATAAATTAGAAGCAAGAGAAATGAAGACAAGATATTTCAGGAATAAAGAAAGAAGGAATATAAAGGAGTACAAAGGAAATCAAGCAACAACAAGTCCAGCGACCCCTCAAGACTGTTTGCCCTCCAATAGACTGATGGTCAAATGTCCAGACAGTGGTTTAGAGTGGATAAGGGACAAATGAAAAGGAAAGACTGCCCTGGGACAAATGTCCGTGGCAGGATTAGGAGATGTTAGTAAACATTAATTAAACATAGGTAGACACAGTAGAATAACAATAGAGTACAGCCGCGCTAATAAGTGATGTCTCGGCACTAAGTATGTTTTGATCAATAAATTATTGGTATCAGCAATATATAAGCTTCATTTCTTCATGTCGAGTGAAATATACAAACATGTTCCTACACTTACCCACCCTATTCAACATTTGACAGCCATTAATATAGCACACAGCAAGCCAAACGTAATGACAGCTGGGACATGACTTATTAGCGCGACCGTACAAAAACCCAATAAGAACAAAGAAATGGAAGAAACGAGAAAATATGATATATGAAAGTACGAAGATATACGAAAATAGAACTGAATGAACAACGAACGAACAAGAAAGAAGCAAAACAAGGCATTCCTCACATAATTACACGATATTTTCACACTCTACTTGATTACCTGTAGAAATAATTTGTTAGGCACGATTTCCTGGTAATTTAATTAGCCTCCCCATTGTAAGATATATTACATAATCCTTTACTAGTGCCAGAAAATGTAATTACAACACCAGTGATAATAAAGCCATATCTCCTTGATTAATTACCTTGACACTATGGAATCCGGAAGCTATGCTGATCATTATTGCTTAACCCCTTCTGTACCGGCGACGTCCTTTACACTTTTTTCTGGCTACTATTAAACGACTTTATTCAGTTTCAAAAGGTCCTCCAGCATTTAAAAAGCTACTAACTATCTCGCTTAACCCTTTTCAGTACCACATATGCACAAAATCGTCTAAATATAGCTAGAATGAAATGACAATGACGTCGCCGGTACAGAAGGAGTTAACATACAACATTGGTATGGTTGTAGTCGCCTTAATACCAGCTGATGGTAAATTGAATCCCTGAACAACTGATTTATCGATAATTAAAATGGAAAAATATATAACTATATACTAGGTCTGTATATATGTCTCTGTATATATGTTTTCTCTCTCATGTTGTGCTCCAATGTAGAACTGAAGTAGTGCATCATTAACACTGGTTGTATCTAAATATATCATTATTGGTCCGCATTCACACTGTTTGGCGGTAAATTAAGGTTGCTAAGTATCTCTCTCTCTCTCTCTCTCTCTCTCTCTCTCTCTCTCAGCTATTTTAAATATGCGAAATACATTAATAACGAATACAAATTGAGAAACTGTATATTTCATACGTTCAAAAACAAATATGTAAACCTTGTATTTAAGATGATTCGTTTACCAGATAGACTGCTCATTATAATACAGTTAATGGCCTGTTATGAAAGCATAAACCTTATTATCCGGACATCTCAAACATGACATTCACCATCCATCTCTTCGTGAAGTCCATTGAGACACGCAAACCAACAATATTACAACCCTGATTACAACGGGCCAAGGCACGCGGGTCAGACGCGGCGTATTTCTTTTGCTGGAACATGCAGTTGGTTATTCTCTCATTAGGATGACAGCTGTGTTTTTTCGGTCCCGTCGCAAGACCATAGTCGCAACCGAGCCGTCGCAAGATCCTCACAGGACGGGAAAAACAACACAAGTTTGCTCCAAGCTATAGATCCTATTGTATATCTACTCCAAGCCAGCGACCGACAGCGCACCATGTTTATAAAAATATATACAACTTCCATTTGATCGGAATAACATTCACCGCCAAGTTAATTATCATAAGAATTGTATAAATGCAATTCTGATGTGCAAACACAATCAGTAAATAGCATAGTCACAGTTCATTACAGCGGGTGTTTGTTGTTGTTCCCTGGACAAAATATAACCAACCGTACTGTCCGACATTGGTTTATTATCAATAATTAGATATTCGTTACTGTGGGCTCTTATTACTCTACTTCCTAAAAATAGGCAAGTAAATTATAAAATTATGTTTGGATAATCAAATATACCGAAATAAATTAGAATGAAGAACAGTAAGTTGAGTGAGATGTTTCAACTTGCCGTCAACCCAGCTCCGGAGCTCTCTTGCCGTCGCAAGCGAATATTTGTGTCTCACTTGCTAAAGGTGGGCTTGCGACGGGACCGGAAAAACAGTTTTCCGGGTAGATCTTGCGACAATGGTCTTGCATATTGCTACTTAGGTTATCTAACCTGTTTAATTAGACAAGGAACTGGAGTTCTTTAAAGAGGGGTCCAGTCCTGACGCTATTCTTGACTTACAATGTGCTGGCTTAATAATCCAGAAGGGTTGATAGCTTCTGAAGTCATATTTTAACTAACTAAATTAATTATAATACGAATACATTTTTCATTAACATTCTATGGCTGGGGAAGGTGACGGAGAGAGAGAGAGAGAGAGAGAGAGAGAGAGAACACCTATTTAAATATCTTAATTGTTTATAGCCAAGTTCTGAAGTATCTGGAATATACTGCATAATACAGTTTGGGTTTTAGTTATCGATATGAATATAATTGCCTCCTCCATCTTCGCTTCCATAAACAAACATAAAAACATGGATCCTCATTATATTCAGCACAGAGGAAGCCGAGCCCTCATTAGTCTAGCTTATTGTAAGAAAAATAGGCAAAATAAAAACATTGTTGTGAGTTCATAGAATTCACGTATTTTTTTTCCTCAAAGAAGTAAATACATTTATTGAACAGAATATGCAAAAAGTAATACGTCCTCATTATCCAAAGCTTCCATACGTACTGTATATCTTACTTTATCACACGAGTGTTTAACCGTCAGCCATAGCGTCAGCTTATCGGTCAGCTTATGTTTTAAATTATATATTACTTCTGTCCCCTAAACACCCTCAGTGTTATTTCCGATAAATGTAAATAACCTAAACATTACATTTAAAATAGAAGGAAACTATGATATAAATACGTTAATAGCGGAATATTATATAATACTGTTGTTGTTGTTGTTGTTGTTCCTCAAGCTGCCTGGCCGAACAGCCCCAAGGCCCCGAATAAGGCCAAGGCCATAATCGACCGCCCCCAAAGAACCCTCCCTGCTGACCACAATAAAGCCTGGGTGATCGAAGCCACTCCATGGCGGGGAGCTAAGGAGGGTGCGGAAACGCCCGGGAAACCAAAGCCCCACCCAGGGCCCTGTGCCCCTCAGCAATTATGAAGAGAAAGTTGAGGGGCAAAGGAAGAATGTGACGCTTTGGCTTCCAATCATGGTAGATTGGGAGGTCAATCCACGTTAGAGACGCCGTCACTTGAGATCTAGAAAATATATAAGTAAAAGGAACAGTCAGAGTAAGCTATGGGTATGGCAGAGATCGCTCAGTTCTCACTCTGATAGACCAGCCCATCACCACATAATACTGTTATCCTATCCATAGCCTTTATCTAATGAACCATAATACTGTCACTATGGATTGTTGTTAAGTTTGTGATCAGTGAAACGGCCTAATTTGGCATTAAGCCCTATAGTCCGTTCATTCTAGGTTGGGGAGAAATCGTAACCCCTAACCTCTCATAACTCAAAGGATTTGAGTAATCTATGCTAAATGGTATGGATTATAACTGCCTTGATGGTGTAATGCAGTGGTTCCCAAACTATTTTGATGGCGACCCGAAATACAATATTTCATCGTCCTTACGACCCTACACCCTGAAACACTGGATTGGTTCGTTATATATTTATATTGATTCTTAGTAATTCAATGAATTATTTTTCAAGGCAGTAACTTAGATACATATATATTAGTATGTAACACTTGATATCTTATTTCTGTAACAGTAGCTGCGCTATGAGCAATGCAAAACAAATATGTTTTATTAAGAAAACTGATGCTGCCTCATTTTGTTGTCGAGCTTCTCTAGTATAGGTTTATGTTGATGGATGTTGGGGCTCAAGTTGGTCTCTTGCTTTAGTTTTCATATTCTGAAAATACTTGGTCACAGAGGTATGTTGTTCGAAAAGGGAGAAGAGCTTCCTTTTCTTCTCGATTCAAAATGGGTTTATCCTTGAGCTGAGCCCCGTATAGTTGATTGCACAACTTATCTTCTTCAATCACATTTGCTCTCCCAAACAGTCTATCAGGCAGTCAAAATATAAATCTGACTGTTGCTATAATTAAATAAAAATAAGCCTACCACAACGTTAAGCTTTAGGAAAAGTATTCATCATGAAATACATTCAATCAAACCCCTCTCAGTCACTCACTAACCCACATGCACATAATTATAATACACACATTCAAGGATATATTCGTAGTAATCCACATACAACGAAAAAGTTCATGTATGATATAATGTTAAAGTACATTTTGTGGCTTCGCCCCGTAAAAAAAACATAATCACAAACTCAAAAATATTCCTCAGCTCTATATCTATATACATTGTTGTTATATCAATGTATTATATTATTAACTATTATTATTAACATTGGTTTTGAGACTATAGGTTGTAGGTTACTGGTATTAAGTGAACACAAATAAAACAGACTTAAACATATAAAACAAAAATATAAAATTCCAAAGCATATGAACATTATTTGGGCAATTTGGGATTTAAGGCTGCGATGTGAAAAACGGTAATGAGTCAAAATAAATATCATAATGTCAATGATTCTTCTTCCAATCAGTAAAAATACGTCTGTTAATTCTTGCAATAAATAAAAAAGTAAATAAAAAGTAAATTAAAAAAAAAATGTTTTACTTGTATCGTGGTGTGAAAACTGGTAACGAGTAAAAAGTAAATATTATAAAGGCATTGTTGTTTCTAGTAATAAATAAAACTTAAATGTTAAAAGGAAGTTTTACTTGAAGTATCATGCAATACGTATAAAATAACTTCATTACCAAGGCTTAAAGACGAAAGTGATACTGCGAGTAGCATTAATACGACAATATATCATAATGATGGGCATACCAAGTCCAGCAATTACGCATAAACAAGTAGGATGAAGACAATACTAACCATTCATTAGCGAACTTCTTGAATACCACTGAATAACAGGAGTGGTAGATTCGAGCCGTTGGGATGCACAGTAGAATAGCCAAGACAGTTAGAAGCAATACAGAACAACATTGGGAGGGCAGGACTTGGGGCAAATAAGTACGTAGCGGAAGAAGCTACCTGGGGGGGGGGGGGGGGGGGGGAGAGTACATTCGATAAGTGTATTGGGAAAGCAAAGGGTAAGTACAAGGTAAGGCTAGAAGAGATTTAAGAAAATAGATGGCCAAACAAATGTATATATGTGGGTAAATGGTGAAAGTAAGTGGAGCAGGGAGTGTAGAAAAAGATTGGAAAGGGTAAATATATAGCAACACCAAGTGGGAAAGGCATTCAGAGCAAGGGAAGGGATGGGGGAGTGGGCAAGAATTGAGAACGGAAGACACAAAGTACAAAGTAAACCATTCTATGATGGGGGATAGGGATTAAAACTTGTGTGGGTTTATAAATGAGATGGAGGGTCAAGCCATACAAACAAAAATATATATAGAAACATCTAGATATAATGTGGACACCGAACAATTAATAAAGAGGGTGAGGGTGCGGGAAGGGAACTAGAAAAATAGAATAAAGACAAAAGAGGGATGGGGAAATTAGACAATGCGCCTAGGAAAATTTTATAGACAGAAAGAGAGTGAAGTTAAAGATTGTGGAAGGGGGGAAAGTAATGGGTAATAGCATAAGATAAACGGAGGGGTCTACAGATATAAAGTAATGGGTAATAGCATAAGATAAACGGATGGGTCTACAGATATAAAGTAATGGGTAATAGCATAAGATAAACGGAGGGGTCTACAGATATAAAGTAATGGGTAATAGCATAAGATAAACGGAGGGGTCTACAGATATAAAGTAATGGGTAATAGCATAAGATAAACGGAGGGGTCTACAGATATAAAGTAATAGGGTAATAGCATAAGATAAACGGAGGGGTCTACAGATATAAAGTAATGGGTAATAGCATAAGATAAACGGAGGGGTCTACAGATATAAAGTAATGGGTAATAGCATAAGATAAACGGAGGGGTCTACAGATATAAAGTAATGGGTAATAGCATAAGATAAACGGAGGGGTCTACAGATATAAAGTAATGGGTAATAGCATAAGATAAACGGAGGGGTCTACAGATATAAAGTAATGGGTAATAGCATAAGATAAACGGAGGGGTCTACAGATATAAAGTAATGGGTAATAGCATAAGATAAACGGAGGGGTCTACAGATATAAAGTAATGGGTAATAGCATAAGATAAACGGAGGGGTCTACAGATATAAAGTAATGGGTAATAGCATAAGATAAACGGAGGGGTCTACAGATATAAAGTAATGGGTAATAGCATAAGATAAACGGAGGGGCCTACAGATATAAAGTAATGGGTAATAGCATAAGATAAACGGAGGGGTCTACAGATATAAAGTAATGGGTAATAGCATAAGATAAACGGAGGGGTCTACAGATATAAAGTAATGGGTAATAGCATAAGATAAACGGAGGGGTCTACAGATATAAAGTAATGGGTAATAGCATAAGATAAACGGAGGGGTCTACATATATAAAGTAATGGGTAATAGCATAAGATAAACGGAGGGGTCTACAGATATAAAGTAATGGGTAATAGCATAAGATAAACGGAGGGGTCTACAGATATAAAGTAATGGGTAATAGCATAAGATAAACGGAGGGGTCTACAGATATAAAGTAATGGGTAATAGCATAAGATAAACGGAGGGGTCTACAGATATAAAGTAATGGGTAATAGCATAAGATAAACGGAGGGGTCTACAGATATAAAGTAATGGGTAATAGCATAAGATAAACGGAGGGGTCTACAGACATAAAGTAATGGGTAATAGCATAAGATAAACGGAGGGGTCTACAGATATAAAGTAATGGGTAATAGCATAAGATAAACGGAGGGGTCTACAGATATAAAGTAATGGGTAATAGCATAAGATAAACGGAGGGGTCTACAGATATAAAGTAATGGGTAATAGCATAAGATAAACGGAGGGGTCTACAGATATAAAGTAATGGGTAATAGCATAAGATAAACGGAGGGGTCTACAGATATAAAGTAATGGGTAATAGCATAAGATAAACGGAGGGGTCTACAGATATAAAGGGAAAAGAGATAATAATAGATAAAGGGGACAAAGTATTATTGCTAACTCTGCTACACAAACACTAACATGTTAATATCACCATCGAGTTCCGATCACCCTTTCTGTTTCTATAATTTTCCACCACCATGAGCCAAATACAATATAAACAGAATCCACTAGAATGAACTGCCTTAAATCTTGGAAGTCCTGGGAGAAAATCAACACTCACCCATTAGGCCTCAGGATGACAGGGGTGGGATGACTGTGGATCAATTCTTGACACTGACCTTCAAATGATAACAATTTGTAAGCTGTAGAAATGTTAAACAGTATTTTACTGATATAATCATCCACATTTAATATAGTCCATGAGCCAAGACCCGAATTTTGGGATATCGGTACCACCCGGGGTGACTAATTCTCTTAGGTGTTTTTAGCTTGCTACATGTCTCTAGTTTATGTTTTGATATGATAGCCCTTGCACATTGGTAGCTTAATGGTCGTTATCACTTCTTGAATAGACATACCCTACCGAAAATTCCGACATTTTTTAAAATGTCAAATTTGGGGACAGGAATGCCTAAATGTCAACAAAATGCATATAGTAATTGTCACATTTAATACAAGTCCTGTAAATACACACTAAGCATGCCATGGGCTTGTACATACTATTATGGCAAATTACTACTCCTAAATATCATCTACGTCAGACTCGGAATCTGACTGTTGTGCCACCGGCTCTTCTTCAATAGCCTTGTTCTGACATGTCTGTAACCTGCACATGTCCGTGCATTTTAGACCATTGCTGAGGCAAGTACACTTAGGGAGTTCGCATGACCGCACACACTTGCAAGACAGTAGCTGCATAACAGCATCTGGTGCTGGTGAGCCTCGCATCCAGTTGACGGCAAGCTTACCGTCCTCATCTGTCATCCAACCGCAGTCTGTTGGGTTCGCAACAAATGGCTGGCTCTGAAGACTTCTCCTCCAGATCGCAGCCTGGTAGTTTGCACGCAGTGCATGCATGAAGAGGCAGTCCTCACAAGGAGGGAGTTGACTTGACTCTACCTCTCCACGTCTTGCACAGAACAGCTCATACCGAAGCTTGTTTACCTTAGTTGTGTGGGTAGATGGTAGGTACATGTGGCAGGTGATTTCCTGTAGCTTCTCAAAGAGTTCAGGAGACACTTCCCATGAGCGTCCAAGTTCGTGAAAAGCATGCTGGTATGTCTTGTCCATCTTCACCTGCTTGAGTGTCGTCATCTTCCCTCGGCCAGCGAATGCACTGACGGTATCACAGCCTGTAAAGGCATGCATACCAATCAATGAATCACACACGCTGCCTCCCAGTGTGCGGCTCAGTGTGGTGATATCCAGGAATCTTGTCCGGTTCTTCGTCCCGCACTTCTGGAACAGATGGGATGGGATCTTGTGGCACATGCCAAGACACAACACCATGACGTCTGTATCTTCTGCAGTGATGATGACAGACTTGTTCCCAGATTCTGCTGCATGAAGTGCATGGAGAAGAAGGCGTGTGTCTGCTTCTTCTTGAGTTGACTTAAGCTCAGGAGCCTCTTCCCACTGCTCTTTGGTGATCTTGAAGCAGCGCTGCTCACATGTGACATACAGCTCCTTGTCCTTGAGCTTCTCCCTGTGCTGTGGTGCCTTCCATTCTTCTACCAAGAACTTGATAAGACTTGCCTTGTTGGAGGAACTACCGAGTAACTTTCTCCACTGCTGGATGTTGTGCCCAGGTTGAATGTTCTTGAAATGAATTCCTGTGCCTGCACTTCTTTTGGCTCGTTCTGCATCCTTGATGGATGTCTCCTTGTAGATATCAAACACAACATCAATGCGCCTGCTCTTAGCACCTTCATGAACAGCGTGACTCAGTGCTGTACCTGCAAGCTGTGAAAAAGTTTTGTCGTTTCCCTTCAGTTTGTGGACCAGGCTCATCCCATCAATTATGGTAGCAGAGGGCTCGGGTATCACTTCTGCAGGAGAAACATTCCTCTCTAACTCCTTTGCGAGGGCAGCCTTGTTGGTCTTGCGGAGAGACCCATCACCGCTGGCAAGTGCCCAAGGCAAAGGCCCCAGGGGATGAGCCAAGACATCACTCATTTTGAGCTTTCTGTTCTCGGCAACAAGGATCATCTGGCCAAATAGGTTCCTGTCAGCCTTTAAGATAACCTCCTTGGCATGGTCTTGTGAGCGTGGCTTCATTCTGATGTTAGTGAACGTTCTCAGTTTCGTCTTCGTCATCGTGTCATGAAACTGTATAGTTGGCGTATCGATCTCCAGGCGCTCTTCCTTGAAGGCTTGATATGCATCCTCTCCTATTCTGTAGGCCCCTAGAAGGTCTTTGACAACTTCTGGTGGTGCCATAGTCGCAGTTGACAAACTGACAAGATCTTCTTGCTCTGCGTTGAAGGGGTTCAACCAGCTGGTCTCCATCAGTTGAACTAAAGATTGGACATCGGCCTCATCTCTTCTAATCCTGGGCATCTGTAGGTCTGGCTGGCTGAAGTCAGTATACTTTTGGCCTACTACCATAGTCCTGAGCTGCCTTAAGTACCTGCTGCGATACTCCGATGTCAGGTAGTACCTGGCGACAGCTCCGCCTTTCAGGCTGAAGCCTTTTGTGCCCCCTGGTGTCTGGGTGTCTTTGTTGATCGTCTCTTCGATTGTCTGGTCCACAGGGATCCGTCCAAAGGGATTCTTGCTACCGATCTGGACCGAAAAGCCACCTTGCATGAAGTGTTCATGGACCTCTGGGTGTTCAATGGGCAGTCGAGACATCAAGGCATAGTAGTAGGTTAGGAACCGGGCATAGTTCACTTTGTCATAGGCAAAACACCACGGTATCATCTGTCGGATTGCTCCTAGGTGGAGCATCCAGTTGCCTTCTCTGGAGGCTCGAATTAAGTCCAGCATGATCTCAACCATGTCCAGGTATGACATCCAGAATGCTGAGAGGTTGTGTTCATCTCTGAGGGTCTCAAGATAAACTTGGAAAAGCTTCATGATATGTGTGCATGATTCACTCTCCATCAGCTCTTGAAAGAGTCCCTGAGACACATTGCTGTGAAAGCTGTTGATGTCCTTCAGTGTTTCATCTAGATGGTGTATGTCCCTTGAATGGTTTTCTTCTAGCCATGAAAGGAAGCCTTTCCATGCAAGCCTCATCAGTGCTTCATACACGAGCTTGTGTAGTCTCACTGCTCTGTTGTACCTCTTGCCGTTCATCACTCCTGACACTGATCCTTCTGCGATGATACCTGATTCCACACACAGATCTCTAAGACCTGCATCTTGAAACCTCTTTCCTATGGTGGAGATGAGATTACAGATTGTGTGGAAGACGCCCATCCTGATGATAATGTTCTTGAACTTCTCTTGTTTCCAGATAACTTCGGCAGCTTTGGCATAGAGTGCTTGATCAAACACGCACACAATCTTGTTAAGCTGTAAGGACTGCATGATAGCATGCGTTTGTTCCAAGATTTCATTAACGGTGGACATTTCTGTTGCGGGAGCATTGATAGTGGGCAGGTAGCTTACAGTGTCCTGAACCACTGCAATGTCTCTGCGCATTTTGATGGCCAGTCCAACTGCTGATGGACTGGTCCTCATGGTCTGACATTCGAGTAAGAAGCCAGATATGGTTCTTTGTCTTTGAATCCTGGACTTCCTTGGTAGTGTCGACATACGCAGTCTCAATCCTAGGTGGCCCTGCCCGCCGCCCAACATTGTATATTGGCAGCATTGATGATGTCTGAGTGATGCTTCTTATCTTGGACTTGGTAATCTCTGGCAGGACTTTCTCTGGCACAGAGCCTGCAACCTTGGACTGGACAGCAATGCCATTGACTCTATGAGAAGTACCTGCTCCACTTAGGGTCTCTTCAAGTCGGTCAATGTTATCCCAGGCCAGGGTTGTGAACACACCAGGGTAGATGTTTGCTGGCAGTGGAATGTCATCCTTTGAGCATTCCAGCTTCTGGATACAAAGGGCTGTATCGATCTCCTCAAACATTGAGTAAGACACACAGTGACCAAGACGATTCAGAGTTCGGATCAGTTCTGTGTTTCCTGTCAAAGACTTTACAGCATTGGTCAGCAGTACGTGCTTGGGTGGTTTTGTCTTGCCACTGGTAACAGCAAAGACCAAGTCACTGCCAAAGGAAGTGGCAAGACGTTGAGCTCTTTCAGAGGGAGTTTCACACTCACACTCTCCTGTCAGCAGGGTGTGCAGGAATTGAGTGACTGCTGCAGGAATGACATTCTGATCTGTATCGGGAGGCCATGGCTGACTCACATCTTGTTTTTGATCTCATTCCTCAGCTGCATTCCTGCTTTGGTTAAGACATCTTCAGAGTTAGCTGCTCTTGCTTCTTGCAGGTCTTTTGCCATTTTGTGTGCTTGCCGGGCAAGGTCGTCCATTGAGAGGCTGCGTGGATAGATTAGAAGCTTTCCTTTCTCATCTGGGACAAAGCGTAGTGATTCTCCAAACTCGGTTTCAATCTTTCGGCGAACATGTTTCTTTGTCGCTGGTTTCAGTTGGATAATACCACGGGACATCATGGATCTCTCAAGCCTAGATGTGAGGTTTGTCATAGGCAGTACCTCGGGGTTGGGGAATAATTTGGTCCTTATATACAAGCAGAGTTCCTCGAGGGCTTCTGTCTCAACCTCTTCGTAGAGTGCTTCCTCGCTTTCTTCCTGATTTTCACCTGCACCCGACCTGGCGGCCGCTGGGAAATCATCTTTTGTGAAGAGTTGTAGCACGACTTGTGGTAGTGACCCTCTGCAGCAACAAGGTCTCTGCTAACTAAACCAAGGATTCTCTGGTTGAGTTTCCTTATTGCTGCTCTGCGAATCTTCTCATCTGCTCGTAGCTCAACACACTGTATGAGTGGCTCCCTTGTCTTTGTTGTTTTTATGTACTTGCTTGACTTCTCGCAGAAGATACATACTTTGGCATACACCCTGCTAGTACTAGGGGCATCCCTTGATGCCCTCCTCCTGGGGTCGACGCTTGCTGATTCTATCTTGACACCCTTGGCAAGGATAGAATCCAGTGACTTCTTCATTGTAAAGAGACTACGACATTTACGGTGATAATGTATGTGTGGTATTCCTCCTTCTTCAAGGCCCTTGGCTGCTTCCAGGACTGGATCATGCTGCCTGATTTCTGCAGCCCTGAGCAATGTGTTCCAGGAGTCCAAATCCTGTGGTGACACCAGAGCATCGCTGTCATCATCAGAGCAGTGGATGATACAGTCGATCCGTGCTCTCTTCCTCGCAGATGGTTCCATCCTGCCGTCAAACAGTCGACACACACCTGCAAAAAATATCACCATTAAACCATGAACAAACAAACACATTACATGGAAACCACTCTACATATGTTTGCTCCTTCCAATAATAAATTATCCCCAAAATATAACAAAAAATCCCCAAATATGAAATAAACCCCTAAATATGGAGAAACTTGAAATACACATCGGAATAATTCTTGTAGAGAATCAAATAAGCTACAAGAGCTGTTAGAATATATTTTTCAATGTTCCCCATATTTAAGGATTTATTCTAGATTTAGAGGAAAATACCCAAAATATAGAGTATATTCCGAAATATGAGGAAATTTGAAAAATACCTAGGAACAACTCTGGTAGAGAATATAATTCTACATAGGTGTTCAAAGTTTCGCGATGATTGTGTGATGGATTTTAAAGAAAATGAGGAAAACGCCGAGCGTCACGCTAAAAATCTTTATTTTTGGGTAGCGCCCCTATTGCATCAAAAAAATTAGACTAAGCTACCAGTGCGAGAAGGCTATCATATCTTAATGTACTTACAGTCACTCTATAAACATTTTAGTACCATTCGTGTTTAGTCACCCCAGGTGGTACCGATATCTGGCCTGGCTCATGGACTAATAGTCATGTGTTGCTATACACATTTAATTATGTCAGTTAGTAGTCAGCCCTTACACTCACAAGAGGTAAGGAAGATCAACAAGCAACACGAGAAAGGAAAAAGAGGTGACAGGAGAACACATAACAGTTTGCACACAAAAAGCCAAGCACACAAGCACCAATCAGTTATAGTCCCCAATAAAGTGATAAGCATATGATTTCGAATCAAAATTAAAGAAAGTTTGAAGATACGGGATTTGTTTGTGTGTGCTAATAAGCTTATACAATAATTGTAGGCTGGAATAATTGTGTAATGACGTGCTTTAATATAACTTAAGAAAGACATATTTGTATTATTTAAGAAGGACGGACAAATACATAACTATTTATATTTGTATTTACACTTATTATTGTGTTTTGTTAGTTGTTTTAGAGGGAGAGCTTTCAAATATCATGACATATCAGTATACAACACCCAGGTTAAGACAACATCAGAGAAGTAGTCTAAGGTTTTCGTTCTCAGTTCATTACATTAACGCAGTTCTAGAACCTTGATATGATTCTACAGACGTCAAAGTTTGTTCGATTAGGTTAGGCTACTAGTAATTTATTTAATCTTCGAACACTCAACGTAATATAATTAATCCATTTCGTTTCTACAAAATATTCTTCTTTGTCACTAATATGCTTTCAATTCAAGTGGATTTCTTCTTGATCCTAGAGAGAAAGAGAGAGAGAGAGGTTTGATTTAATGATCGGCAAAGTTTGATTTAAACTAGATGCAGTTAGATTTGGTTCGAATCGACGTAGGTTGTGGACAAAGATACTAGCATATGAGCGAAAAATGGAGAGAAGGAGGGTGGTGGAGAGGGTGGAGGGAAGGAATGAGGGAGGTAGGACAAGAGGGTAGGAAGTAGGGAAAAAGATATGTGGAGAGTTAGTTAAAGTAGGGCTTCAGAGACAATCAATCATTCTGGATCCAGCACACAGTAAGTCAAGAATAGCGTCAGGACTGGAGCCTCTTTTTCGAAAACTCCACTTCCTTTAGTGGAGAGGGAGGTGGCAGGTATCGAAAAAGGTGATGAAGGAATGGGGGAGGTG
Source organism: Paralithodes platypus (assembly GCA_032716605.1). NCBI lineage: Eukaryota > Metazoa > Arthropoda > Malacostraca > Decapoda > Lithodidae > Paralithodes > Paralithodes platypus. Next base: position 2,881,875 of record CM064510.1, on the reverse strand, counting down.
AGGGAGGTGATGAAGAGGGAGGTGGGGAGGGAAGTGGGGTCGGAGCGGTGGTGTGGAAAAGAGTAGTGGGAAGGTCACTTACAAGGGATTACTTTACGTCCTAATCAGTACATTGAAGCTCCCAAGCACAATTCTCCATTATAAAACACTGTATTATCTAGCTTTCCTCACCATAGGTTCAAATTAATGTTGAGATTATATAGTTTGTGACACTACAGCCTTCCTTTCAATCCCCCCTCCTCCAAATTCCCTTCTGCTATCACAACGATAGCAGAAGGGAATTTGGAGGAGGGGGGATTGAAAGGAAATAATACACTCAACCTTTGTCAGCTGCAGGGTCAAACAATACAAAGCTTCTAATAGCATAATAACTACAACTGACAGTAGATGGCATCACTAAGGATACTGCACATCCCCACTTCTTAATCCTTCTAATACGACGAATAGCATATGTTTAGATTATGAAGCCATTACAGATAGGCAGCAAATACTCCTGATTGAAGAAAGTGATGAAAGTAAGTTAGATCTACCTCAGTATTTGGACAAGGGTTAGGAGGATGGTAAAAGAGGAGGGGCGGAAGGTCAGTAGGATCGTAGAGACGCTAAGAAGACACCATTGAACAATATAACTATCAAAGGTATAGTAAACTAGTCTAGTTCTAGTTCAGTCTAGTTCAGTCAGTGACAGGAGAAGGTTGCGTTAATCTGAGCTCCTGCCCGGGCCACTTACCAGTGACCTTTAGTGACCATTACACCTACCTGTGTTTGGGGGCAGTGCACTCGTGTTATATAAAAGTGTTATAGCTCAGTTTTTAGCTGTTAGTTTACTTGTTTTTGTTTTTCTGTACTTAGTTTCTTGCTCCTCGCTAAGCTTATTGGGATCATGGCAGGTATGGAGTGCGAATCTCTAACTGATCTGCATCATCTTATTCTCCAGGTAAGAGAGGAGATGGTTGTGGTGAAGGAAGAGGTTTTGGCTCTAAGGGAGGTTAATGTTAAACTTCAGAGGGAAGAGGATTTGATTAAAGACGAAAATCTAGCTTTCAAGCTTAGCCAAGAGGAAATAAAGTCAAGTAAGGGGAAAAGGGAGGAAGTTGATGAACAATTGTATTCATGGCAGGTTGTTAAAAATACGGGTGGGAAAGTCACACTCAAGAAGCAGGATAGTAGAATAGGTATGAGTGTGACAAATACATTCTCTCCTTTGCGAGACGAATGTGAGGGAAAAGATAGTCAGGATAAGGGAGGGATAACCGAAGTGCCTGCCGCCGACTCAGCTCCAACCTCTGACGCTGTGCTACCTACCACCACCACTACCCCCACCACCACCACCACCAAGGGAGCTTCTGCCACCAACTGCAACTCCACCAACTCCAACCAACTCCACCACCAACTCCAACTGCAGCTGCTGGATCCTCCCGAGGGAAAGGTAAGTCTGTGTCCCGAGAAGGTAAGTCTGTGTCGATTGTGGGCGACTCCATGGTAAGCCATTTAGTTAGGGCTACCCGCACTAAACTTAGGAAGGTTGTGTGTCTGCCTGGCCATGGAGTTGGGAGGGTTTTAGAGAAGATGGACCACATCTTGGAAGATAGTGGAGATAACCCCATTATCTGTCTCAGTGCCGGGAGTAACGATGTTGGTAAGGGTAGAAGTGAGGAACTGCTGCAGCAGTATCGGGATGTGTTAGATAAAGTTAGGATGAAGGGAGGGATCCCTGTAGTACATTGTATCCTACCCAGAAGAGGAGTTCCCAAGGAATGGACATCCAGGGCGATTGGTGTCAATTGCCGTTTGGAGAAATATTGCAAAGAAAAAGCAATACCATTCATTGATAACTGGGATAGTTTCTATGGGAGAGATGGGATGTACGCAAGGGATGGGGTTCATCTTTCACGGTTAGGGGTTTCTACATTAGCTAGTTCTTTAGATAGGGTGGTTGTGGGGTTTTGAACAGAAATATTGAGAGTGTAAATGAGAGGTTAAATGGAACAATTTTAGCGTCAGGCGAAAGCGATAAGGATATTCAGTCTCATGCTAAAAATGATGACTATAATGCAAATGATAGTAGTGATGGTGCAACGGAAGATGGAAATGTCGCTAAAAACAAAGGTAAATTAGGTATAAAGAAAAGAAGTAAATTGAGAGTATATTACACAAACTGTAGGAGTCTATGTAACAAAATGAACGAACTTAGAGCCCTTGTTAGCAAAGAAAATATAGACATAATAGCGCTAACTGAAACGTGGATTAATACAGAAACCAGGCATTTTTTAGCAGAATTTGATATACCAGGATATAGCTTGTTTAAATATGACCGAACAAGTAAGAGGGGTGGCGGTATAGCAGTGTTTGTCAGGAGTACATTAAAAAGCTGTATTAAATCAGGTATTAGACTAAATAACGATAATGAAAGTGTTGGGGTAGAGGTTAACGAAGGTAGTGAGACCATAGTTATTGGAGTTATGTATAGACCGCCAAATATGAGTAGAAATGACGGAACGTCATTATGGGAGGAAATTAAAATGGCATCAAGGTTTAGCAATGTGTGCATTATGGGGGATTTTAATTTTCCGAATATAGATTGGCAGCATCAAATAGGAGACTCTGATTCTGAGGAGTTTATAGAGGTAGTACAAGATAGTTTTTTATTTCAATTCATAGATACGCCGACTAGAGGTAATAATATTATCGATTTAGTTTTCAGTAACAATGAACATATGGTAAATAATGTAGAGATAGGGGACCACCTAGGAAATAGTGACCACAATTCTGTGTATTTTAATATACAATGGAAAGGTAATACCAGAGAGAATACAACATTAATACCTGACTTTAGAAAAGCCAATTATGGTGGGTTAAGAAGAGCCCTATTAGCGGACCCTATGGTCAAAAAATTAAGTCGATCCAGGTGTCCAAATGAGTGTACCCCTTCTCAGGCACCTGTCATCTTAGGTCAGGAAGAGACGTCAACCTTGGTAGATACATACGATAATTTTATCAAGTCAGTATTCAATGCACAAAATAAATACATCCCCAAAAGAAAATTTAGATCAACACAGAACCAACCCAAATGGATGAATAATAGACTATTAGATCTTCTAGGACAAAAGAGAGGAATATATAGAAAAATTAGAAAAGGCGAAATTCACCTACTTGCTTACTATCAGAATCTATCAAGACAGGTAAAAAAGGATATTAGGAAAGAAAAAAGAAATTATGAAATTAAGGTTGCCAATGACTAAAAAAATAATCCTAAAGCTTTTTACCAACTATATAAATCCAAGGTTAGAGATGTAATTGGTCCCCTTAAAACTTCGATAGGAGAAATGACAGAAAATGATTTAGAAATGTGCAGTACATTAAATAGTCAATTTCTTTCCGTTTTCACTAATGAAAATTTGGCACAGTTTCCAGAAGTCCGTAAGGTATATAGCGATAGTATAGAAAATAGGTTAAGTACGGTTACTATAAGTAGAAATGATGTGCTTAAGGAAATTGACAGACTGAAACCTCATAAATCGCCTGGTCCTGATGAGGTATATGCTAGAGTATTAAAAGAATGTAGGGATGAGTTAAGTTACCCATTAACATTTTTATTTAACAAGTCATTGGAGACAGGTATAGTTCCAGAAGCTTGGAAGCTTGCAAACGTAGTTCCGATCTTCAAAAAAGGTGACAAATCAATAGCATCCAATTACCGTCCCATTAGTCTTACATCAATCATAGGAAAGCTACTAGAGTCAATTATTGCTAGTAAAATTAGAAACCACTTAGATACATTTAATTTAATAAATTCTTCTCAGCATGGATTCACTCAGGGACGTTCTTGCCTTACTAATTTGCTTAGTTTTTTCTCAGAGGTATATGAAGCAGTAGATAATGACAAGTCATATGATATAATATATTTAGATTTCAGTAAAGCTTTCGACAGAGTCCCCCATGAGAGATTGATGAGAAAAGTTGAGGCGCATGGAATAGGTGGGGCGTTGTTGGGATGGATTAGGTCATGGCTAATTGGTAGGAAGCAGAGAGTCAGCATAAATGGTACGAAGTCAGAATGGGGAGCAGTCAAAAGTGGTGTCCCCCAGGGATCATTAGGTCCTCTGTTGTTTGTTATATACATAAATGACCTTGATTTAGGTATAACTAGTAGGATAAGTAAATTTGCAGACGATACCAAAATGGGGAGAACAATTGATTCAGATAGAGATATAGAGTGCCTCCAAAGGGATCTAGATACCTTACACGAATGGTCAGTAAATTGGCAGATGAAGTTTAACATTGACAAATGCAAGGTATTAAAGATAGGGAAGATGCATACAAATGTTAAATATAAACTAGCTAATGTGGAATTAGAAAACTCGAATTGTGAGAAAGATCTAGGTGTGTTTGTTAGCAATGATTTGAAGCCTAGACAACAGTGTATAAGCGTTCGAAACAAGGCAAACAGGATTCTCGGGTTCATCTCAAGGAGTGTGAGGAACAGAACTGCTGATGTTATCTTAAAACTTTACTTGTCATTAGTGAGACCCCATATGGATTATGCTGTTCAATTTTGGTGTCCTTATTACAGAATGGACATAGATTCATTGGAGAGAGTACAACGTAGAATGACAAAAATGATCCATAATATTAGAAATCTTCCGTATAAAGAAAGGTTGAAGAAATTAGGCTTACATTCGTTAGAGAGACGCAGAGTTAGAGGGGATATGATAGAGGTGTTCAAGAGGGTTAGTGGGATTAACAAAGGGGACATGACAAATGTACTAAAGCTCAGTGATAGCGAAAGAACTCGTACCAATGGTTTCAAATTAGATAAATTTCGTTTCAGAAAAGATATAGGCAAATATTGGTTTGGTAACAGAGTTGTAGATGGGTGGAATGGACTACCAAGTGCTATAGTGGGATTAAAAACGATAGGGAGCTTTAAGATAAAATTGGATAAGCATATGGACGAGAAGGGTTGGGTGTGAAGGGGGATCAGCAGGGTTGGGCCAATCAGCGCTCTGCAGGCCCCCGTAATCCTGCGTTAATCTCTAACCGTTTTGGTAAGCTAATCCTCAGGGTATTAGAGTGTTGAGCCTATAATTGGGCTTTGTAATTGGGGTTGTGTGGGACAGGGATCTGCCTTGCTTAGGCCAATCGGCTTTCTGCAGACTCCCATTTTCTTATGTTCTTATGTTCTTAAACTATAATTACCTACCTGTTTCTTTCCATGTCTTCTCTGTCTTCACCTACCACACGAACAGGATACACGATACACTTCACTACAGCACGGACACGAATATGAATAACTAAATTACCGCATACAGTGATAAATAAATCCAGGTAAGATCACACCCGCACGCACCACCACGCACCAACACTAGGGAATGAAGATGTGTTGTTGTTCTTTCGGGTCACGTGACTTCTGCTGCCAACCAATAGTATAATGTATCCATTATATAGAGATATTTGGAACGAATTTAAGTTCTAGCGCTCCATTGCACATTAAAAGTGTGCTTTGGCTATTAGACGAAGATGTTTAAACTCATGTACTGTCATCTAAAATGTAATAATGACTGAAAATATCTTTATGGAAGCTTCAATCATCATTGCCTGTGCTGATTGGCTGGAATCCGACGCCAGTGATGCCCTCTATTGAGAACAAAATAAAACGATAAATATATAAAGAAAATAAACACGATTCAGTCCATCCCATATCGAACTAACTATAAGAAACTAAGGGTTAACATCTACAAAACAGTATTATGTTCATATATATCGTTAATTAGGAGGATTATTATTTCTCCGGAGTAGCGTTCAAGAGATAACTAGCCAAATATTTTTAGAATTATAAAACATGGGATACGTAACTTCAATAATAAAATGTATGTTTGTCACCGTTTGTTAGTCCGCCTATATGCAGGATCACCGAAGAATGTTAATGATAAGACACTTTACGAGTGTGGTTTGGCGGAGTCAAGGAAGCAATACTTAACTTGAGTTATACCAAACAAATTAAAGACACATTTCCTCGAAATCACCGTCCGTACTAAACACACAATATATTATTTGTCTTGTGATGTCGAATATTTGATAACTTTAAGTTTACTGTTGGAATTATATCTATAGAAAACGTTGATTTGGATAAAGATAGTATAATATTAAAGGCCTTAATTTCAAGTAGGTGTATAAATGGAGTTTATTTAACGGATTAAATGTGCATACCGGTACTTGTTTTCTCCGAATATAATTCTCCTCCTTTGAGTTATCTCCTTACTGTCTTGTATCCATTATGAACTCAGTTAACCCAACCTGATCGTCTAACCACCCTAACATATACAACACGACATCACACTATTAGCAACGTGAATCTTCTTTTTGTCCCAATCAGTTAAATTAGCCTTTCACATGCCGTATTATGGATTTTGCACCCCTCTCTCTCTCTCTCTCTCTCTCTCTTGATCCCCAGTGTTTTGGAGGACAAGCAGCCTAGAGGGCTCACTAGACCAATTGTTGCTTGATTTCCTTTGTACTCCATGGTACTCCTTTGTACTCTCTCTCTCTCTCTCTGTATGTGTGTTTCACCTGCAACGAATGATACATATTTGCCTAGATTTAGGTAGATATCCTAACCACAAAGACTATAAAACCTAAGAGGGGTGGTCAGGACTTAATTATTGTAGAGATGACATAATCTGAAATAAGGGAAAATGGAAGAGAAAAGGACACCATAGTGGAATTAAGGCGCTATGAGAGAGAGAGAGAGAGAGAGAGAGAGAGAGAGAGAGAGAGAGAGAGAGAGAGAGTACTACAGGAAATTGAAGTGATTTATGTATCCTACTTGTATGAGCGTTCGAACTACGCAAAAGTGAGACCTGGCTTGTTATATGTGTGTGTGTGCGCGCGTGCGTGTATGTGTGTGTGTGTGTGTGTTCTGGGTACGAATGAAATCTGAATTATGTATCACCAGTCAGCCTGATACAAATACCATCAGTATATATGTATCGGGTGTATGCATGATAACGTGTTCAGAACGAATATACTTGGAGATCTGCATGCTGTGACTTGGCACCTTTGAATACATGAATGTGTTGGAGTCTTAAGCCGGTATCACACGAGAGCTTTTATAGTCAACATCCGATAATCAACAAAATTCTGGCATTTTTTTTTTTAATATTCTGAAATGGTATCTGAAACTCGACTGATGATAGACGAATTTAGGTGACAGAAATATTGTAAATGTTTGCCTCCTAAGCTGCCAGACCAGTGTTAAGGATAAATGTTGAGAGAAAAAGTGCTCGTGTGATACCGGCTTTAGTGTTGGAGCTTATGGGATTACCACTGTTGTCATTTATTTAAACATATTAACCTTGTGTCAGGAAATTTTAAATATGGACGAGGCTAAATTACAGGCGACTTTGACTTGCCATTCAGGAAAATCTGTCCCTGTGGTATGGTGTGGTGTGGTGTCCTGGTGGTGTAATGGTTAAGGTGTCAAAAATCTGTGTGTGATAACCTAGGTTCGAATCCCGGTGGATCACATATATACTTTAATTAATTTCATTGGGGGTGTTTGGTGTTGTTGTGAAATTAATAAAATATAGAATAGCAGCTACTGCAATAGGTACTCTCTATAAGGGCGTTGTTTGTGTATAAGAGAGAGAGACAGAGTTACACGGATACTCACACCACACAGACCTTGCGGTCCCAACTAGGTGGTCCGGCCTTAATGCTATTAGACAGGGACAGTTTATAGTGGAAGAATAGGACAGTTAAGTAGAAGGACAGTAAAGGAGAGAGAGAGAGTATTGAATTACCTGGGGACCAAAGTGGTATTGTTCAGTGTATAAAAGTAATCAGTTGATATAGATTTTTGGGGGTCGCGGTCTATCAATATGGGGAAAGATTGGGGAACTTTGTATATATTTAAGTCATAACTCACTCTCACTCTCTCTCTCTCTCTCTCTCACACACACACACATACTCTCACTCTCTCTCACACACACACAGACCCTATAATTTGTGGTGATACCTGACTGCAAATTGCCCCTTCCATCTGAACCCATAGGCCACACGGCGTCATGATTGGCTTAAATTGATAGCCGTAAAGATACAGTGACTCTTAAAAACTCGAGGACCTCACCTATTTTCAATTATGGCAGTATATATCTGGGAACAAATGTATTAATATAATTGCTAATGCCATCACCTACAAAACAATATATACTATATATTAAAAAGCAAGTTCCATCAAGCAATCAATCCAGATAGATATAATAGCATTCAGAAAACCATAGGGGGTCCACGAATTATAATAATTGCATGATTTTTTAGTTCACTCATAAGTAATTTCGCCGATAACCTTGTAATATCATCTATAGCTACTCCACCCACCGTCAATTCGTTATTATTGTATCATATTATTATATTTATTACTAGAATATATTATCAAATGTTTACGAAGCCATGCGGACTTGGCAATGGATAGTTTACAGATGAATTGTTTAGTTGTCTGTTCCATAGTGTCGGCTATTAAATCCCAAATTGTTCCATTGATGTATATAAAGTAGCACTAATATTACCACTGTATTGTACAGTACTATATTTGCTGGCAATGATGTAGATATAATAATGTCTTAAGGGGGGTCACCGTTTTTTTTAAATATTTCTCTCCTTTTCTTTCTTTCCCTGGCTTGTATCCATTCGGCCCCATTCAGCCAACTGTTTTAAGACGTTTATCCCCATCCAGGTGTCAATATTTTCCGAGAGCCAGCATATATATATATATATATATATATATATATATTTTAAAGCAAACTAAATTTGTAAGAAAAATGTATCCGGCGATGCCGGATTTCTCCATACAATGCTTGCTCGCTATCGTTCGCCATGAAGTAATCTACACCTGGATGGGGATAAACGTTTAAAACAGTTGGCTGAATGGGGCCGAATGGATACAAGCCAGGGAAAGAGAGAAAATGAGAGGAAGATAAAAACAAGCCGGTGACCCCCCGTAATAAATATTTGTGTTCTAGATTCAATTCCCAGCAGAATTGGGTATTACATTCAACTTGCCTGGCAAATATTGGTCTGGTAAAATCTATCCATCTTTCAGTATCAGCTTGTGATTTATCTTGCTTTGTTATATTAACCAGTCTTTACACTGAATGTTATCCATCAGAACTATAGGCTACAGTTCTATACCCATTAACCCCTTCTTTACCGGCGACGTCTTTTCACCTTTATTCTGTCTACTATTGGACGATTTTATTAAATTTTAAGTCTCCAGCAATTGACAGGAATCGAACAATCTCACTTAACCCTTTTTACTATCACAGATCCTTTTTAAACTGCACCAAATCGTTTAAATATAGCAAGATTGACATAAAAAATAAGGTACCGGTACAGAAGGGGTTAAATAACGAAACTAGCAGCTTAAGCAGACACAGACCTTCTTGATATGAAGCGTTTAAATCCCCCTTCCCAGTCAACTGCAGGTCTGAAGGGAAAATCTCTATCAATAATGAGGAAGGGTAAAGGGGAAAATGTATATAAATTAAGAAGAGAGACTAATATATTGAATAAGGTATATACATATATCTGTAATCTTATAGGGTTAGAATGGAAAATTAAACTGATCAATAATAACAAGGAATAGATCAGAAAAAAAACAATTAGGTTGAATGCAATCTAGGAGAAGATTTGAACTTTTGGATATTGGCAAAACAGAAAATACGTTTCTCGACGTTATATTTTTCTTAATTCCACGACATGACATGAAAATAGGAAACGTGAGCCGAAGACTAAATCTTTATATACTTTTAATTCCTCGAAGCAAGGATGGGGGCAGAGGAAGTAGTTGGAGGTGAGGAAAGGAGCTGGAGGTGGAGAAGAGGTAGTCGGGGCTTAACCAACACGAGCGAGTTATGGGGGGGGGGGGGGGCTCATTGCAGAGGACGGACACTCACCGACATGATTATTGGAAAGGCTTTGTTAAAATAGGACTTCAGAGGCTATCAACCCTAGTGGATTATTAAGCCAGCACACTGGAATTGAAGGATAACGTCAGCACTGGAGCCTCTCTGCAGTTGGAAAGGCGAGACAAGTAATCCAATATAGTCTGAAATACTGCTGAGCCAAAGAGATACTACATCGCAGGCCCTCATTAACATCTGAGTGAACCGAAACACCCAAGAGGAGAGAGCTCCATGGGCTTTGTCACTGAAGGCTAGTCAGGACCTCGCGTCACCCCCAGGTTTGCATTGGCGACATCTGGATTCGAAGGCTTGTGTTACCTGTGAGATACCTTTCCAACTAGTACCAGACTACAAACCCATGAAAGGACTTCACAACAGTCTGCTTATACCAGGTTCCTATACTGCTAGGTGAAACAGGTACAGGGTGTCTTGTACCAGGGGGGGAGGAACCGAACCCAGCTTCTCCTGGCTGTGAAGTAAGCGTGCTACCAATTCTTGACTACTTCTTCACAGTTGGTGCACTGTGTACTAAGGGTCACTAAGAGACGATAGGAGGAGGCGATAGCACAGTGGATCACGTGACGAACTGCAGACTTAATGGACCTCAGGACGAATCCACACCAAATGTCAGGTTTTTTCCCGAGGTGATCAGATCATTCCTGTTTTCTACAATTATTCTGGATACACCGACACATCAAGAAAAAAAACCCTATATCGTCACCAATTCATAGCATATTAGATGCACGACCATTCTCGAAGATACTGTGAACGACCCTATTTTTTTTTTTTTTTTTTTTTTTTCTATGTGATTGAGGGAGGCAAAAGGCATAACTGCCTATAGCGAGTGCCTCCCCCATAGTTGAAAGAGTGACAGGGCCAAAATCAAGGGACGTTCGAGCCAAAATGCCTGGACACACAGAGTTTGAAGCAATTTAAGTCATAGGAAGAGGGAAAGACTGATTCTGGGAGAGAGTTCCAGAGCTCAGCTGTTGAGTAGAAGAAAGTTTGAGAGTAACGTTTCACTCTTGGGTTGGAGAGTTGCACAGAGTAGGGGTGGGATCGAGTTGCAAGACGGGTACCACGTGCCCTACGTAAAGGAGGTGGTATGCACTGAGATAGCTCTGAGGAACACTGATTATTATAGTAGCGATAGAATAGCGAGAGAGATGCAACATTGCGGCGGAGAGAGAGAGATTGCAGAGAGTTGGTGAGTGGACGGGAGCTGCTCTCTCCAATCAAGTACCGAGTATAAATAATGTGTCGTCATCTAGTGTGGCAGAGAGGCAACCAACACCTTGAAGTTCCACTGCGACCATCTAGAGCGACATATGAAGCACCCGAAAACTTACAAATTCAATTTATAATCTCGGGCCCTCTTAAAACCCGTACAGCCCCAGCGACGCGTCTGACGCGTCGGCGATGTATGTAACGCACAGCCCCAGCGACGCGTCTGACGAGTCACCCTAATTGCTCCGACCGTAACCTCAGGTGTAGCCACTCGAGAGGGCTCAGATTTGTATGGGAACTGTGTATGTATCCCACGCAACCGTGCCGATGGTTGAAAACTCTCAAAGTCCACGTGCGTGCGCGTGAGCGCGCAATAACCTAGTTTCTTGGGGTAATTGCCTTAAATTTTTTACTCTTGTAAAATACGTTTTGGGGGGCTCTGTAGGACCATTCTTTAAGCTTTTTGAGCTGTTTTTCGTGGTTTTTCCTTCATTCCTAACCCATTCGCTATTGTTTCTGGAATAAAACAATTATTTTTAAACCGGCCGGGTTCTGGTGAACAAACAATACAAAACTAGCGGGGCTCCACGGGTTAAAGGTTACAGGCTATCGATCAGCCTCCAGTCCTGAGAATTTTCTGTATTTTTCCAAAAATAGTAATCATCTAAGATCAGATATGAGATTGAGCAGTTGATAAGAACGCCAGCTTAAGAGATACATTATATATATTTAAACTTACTGAATAGTCACAATATTATTTAGGCAACTTTCAGGAGAAGTATAGAGGAAGACCGGCGAGAGGAAGATAGAGAAGGTGAATGGTTGTTTTATTGTGTGGGTAGATCTTAAGTGCTTTAGTGGAACACATAAGAGTACAGTAGACACCCTCATACCTTATATATATATATATATATATATATATATATATATATTTGTCTGCCAAATTATGTCTATTTTATCTTCGTCATTGTATCTTTCTAGAACTCTGATTTGCTATCGATTCTTGACTACTTTTTGACCGTTAATGCTCAGTGTACTAAGAGCCACTTTCCCCAGTCAACTTTGCAAGTGTTGTAAGTTCATAGGATTGTTTAGGTATACATTGGGGTTCCATGGTGAGTGGATAAAAGTCAGTCAGGAGGGGTCTACTCATTGGTGTTGATTAGCGGTTATATCTTGTAGAATTTGAAATATATAGGTCATGGATCCGTCCACTTGCACGAAGAAGAGAAGCAAGAGCATTGGAGAATACTTTGAAGGTACGATGAACGCAAGTTACCACCGCCTAAAACATACAGTAGCTTTCATGTTCACTGTCACTCACTGAAGGTACGATGAAGGTAAGTTACCACCGCCTAAGACATACAGTAGCTTTCATGTTCACTCTGACCCACTGTCACTCACTGAAGGTACGATGAAGGCAAGTTACCACCGCCTAAGACATACAGTAGCTTTCATGTTCACTCTGACCCACTGTCACTCACTGAAGGTACGATGAAGGCAAGTTACCACCGCCTAAGACATACAGTAGCTTTCATGTTCACTCTGACCCACTGTCACTCACTGAAGGTACGATGAAGAGTAGTTACCACCGCCTAAGACATACAGTAGCTTTCATGTTCACTCTGACCCACCGTCACTCACTGAAGGTACAATGAAGGTAAGTTACCACCGCCTAAGACATACAGTAGTTTTCATGTTCACTCTGACCCACTGTCACTCACTGAAGGTACGATGAAGGCAAGTTACCACCGCCTAAGACATACAGTAGCTTTCCTGATCACTCTGACCCACTGTCACTCACTGAAGGTACGATGAAGGCAAGTTACCCCCGCCTAAGACATACAGTAGGTTTCATGTTCACTCTGACCCACTGTCACTCACTGAAGGTACGATGAAGGTAAGTTACCACCGCCTAAGACATACTGTAGCTTTCATGTTCACTCTGACCCACTGTCACTCACTGAAGGTATGATGAAGGCAAGTTACCACCGCCTAAGACATACAGTAGCTTTCATGTTCACTCTGACCCACTGTCACTCACTGAAGGTACGATGAAGGCAAGTTACCACCGCCTAAGACATACAGTAGCTTTCATGTTCACTCTGACCCACTGTCACTCACTGAAGGTATGATGAAGGTAAGTTACTACCGCCTAAGACATACAGTAGTTTTCATGTTCACTCTGACCAACTGTCACTCACTGAAGGTACGATGAAGGCAAGTTACCACCGCCTAAGACATACAGTAGCTTTCATGTTCACTCTGACCCACTGTCACTCACTGAAGGTACGATGAAGGTAAGTTACCACCGCCTAAGACATACTGTAGCTTTCATGTTCACTCTGACCCACTGTCACTCACTGAAGGTATGATGAAGGCAAGTTACCACCGCCTAAGACATACAGTAGCTTTCATGTTCACTCTGACCCACTGTCACTCACTGAAGGTATGATGAAGGTAAGTTACTACCGCCTAAGACATACAGTAGTTTTCATGTTCACTCTGACCAACTGTCACTCACTGAAGGTACGATGAAGGCAAGTTACCACCGCCTAAGACATACAGTAGCTTTCATGATCACTCTGACCTACCGTCACTCACTAAAGGTACGATGAAGGTAAGTTACCACCGCCTAAGACATACAGTAGCTTTCATGTTCACTCTGACCCACTGTCACTCACTGAAGGTACGGTGAAGGCAAGTTACCACTGCCTAAGACATACAGTAGCTTTCATGTTCATTCTGACCCACTGTCACTCACTGAAGGTACGATGAAGGCAAGTTTCCACCGCCTAAGACATACAGTAGCTTTCATGTTCACTCTGACCCACCGTCACTCACTGAAGGTATGATGAAGGTAAGTTACTACCGCCTAAGACATACAGTAGTTTTCATGTTCACTCTGACCCACTGTCACTCACTGAAGGTACGATGAAGGCAAGTTACCCCCGCCTAAGACATACAGTAGCTTTCATGTTCACTCTGACCCACTGTCACTCACTGAAGGTACGATGAAGGTAAGTTACCACCGCCTAAGACATACTGTAGCTTTCATGTTCACTCTGACCCACTGTCACTCACTGAAGGTATGATGAAGGCAAGTTACCACCGCCTAAGACATACAGTAGCTTTCATGTTCACTCTGACCCACTGTCACTCACTGAAGGTACGATGAAGGCAAGTTACCACCGCCTAAGACATACAGTAGCTTTCATGTTCACTCTGACCCACTGTCACTCACTGAAGGTATGATGAAGGTAAGTTACTACCGCCTAAGACATACAGTAGTTTTTCATGTTCACTCTGACCAACTGTCACTCACTGAAGGTACGATGAAGGCAAGTTACCACCGCCTAAGACATACAGTAGCTTTCATGATCACTCTGACCCACCGTCACTCACTAAAGGTACGATGAAGGTAAGTTACCACCGCCTAAGACATACAGTAGCTTTCATGTTCACTCTGACCCACTGTCACTCACTGAAGGTACGGTGAAGGCAAGTTACCACTGCCTAAGACATACAGTAGCTTTCATGTTCATTCTGACCCACTGTCACTCACTGAAGGTACGATGAAGGCAAGTTTCCACCGCCTAAGACATACAGTAGCTTTCATGTTCACTCTGACCCACCGTCACTCACTGAAGGTATGATGAAGGTAAGTTACTACCGCCTAAGACATACAGTAGTTTTCATGTTCACTCTGACCAACTGTCACTCACTGAAGGTACGATGAAGGTAAGTTACCACCGCCTAAGACATACTGTAGCTTTCATGTTCACTCTGACCCACTGTCACTCACTGAAGGTACGATGAAGGCAAGTTACCACCGCCTAAGACATACAGTAGCTTTCATGTTCACTCTGACCCACTGTCACTCACTGAAGGTATGATGAAGGTAAGTTACTACCGCCTAAGACATACGGTAGTTTTCATGTTCACTCTGACCAACTGTCACTCACTGAAGGTACGATGAAGGTAAGTTACCACCGCCTAAGACATACTGTAGCTTTCATGTTCACTCTGACCCACTGTCACTCACTGAAGGTACGATGAAGGCAAGTTACCACCGCCTAAGACATCTATCTATCTATTGCCTGACGCCGTGATCCCCGAAGGGGTGGCCACGAACGAACCGCCCCCATGCACCTCTGTCCCCAGTCAGTCGACGCCCCTCCCCCCAACCAGCACCGCCTTCGTTCATGTAGTTCCTCACTCCATCCTTCCACCTCATATTCGGTCTACCTCTCCCCCTCTGTCCCTCCACCTCGCTCTCGTACACCCTCTTAGTCATTCTCTCGCTTTCCATACGTTCCATATGGCCGAACCATCTCAAGTTGTTCCTTTTCACACTTTCCAGCACATCTACCTCCACACCACACCTCCTTCTTACTTCCTCATTAGTCTGTCTATCCCTCCATGTAACTCCGCACGCACTCCTTAAGTAATTCATTTCCACTGCTCTCACTCTTGGTCTGAGTCTCTCAACCAACGTCCATGCTTCGCTTCCGTAAGTCAGTGTCGGGATTACCACACTGTCATGCAAGGACTTCTTCACTTCCATACTGACCACCCTATTTCTTGTTACTGCTTTTAGCGTTCCTACAACCCTCTTCCCCTGTTGTACCCTCTCCCGCACCTCTTCATCCATAGTCCCATCTTTACTCAACACACTGCCCAGATACTTAAAAGAGTTGACGATCTCCATAGCCTGACCGTTCAGCTTCACCTCACACTCTGTGACTTCACCCCTTTCGAAGACCATAACCTTGCTCTTCCCCGTATTTACCTTCAAATTCCGTTTTTCGCACACTGTTCCAAACTCATTTACCAGACCCTGCAACTCCCATTCATTATCACTCATCAGAACTGTATCATCCGCAAACAGCAGTATAGGTAGCTTCCACTCAATTCCCTCCCTTTTCAGCGATACACCAACATCCACTGCTCTTGATAGTATTTCTTTCATAACTCCATCCATATATACAGTAAACAACCACGGGGACATCACACACCCCTGTTTCAAACCAACATTCAGGTCAAAGAACTCGCTCTGCTCACTCTCCACACGTACTGCCGCCTTTGCACCCTCATACATGCTCTTCACTGCTTTCAGCAACTTGCCCTCTACTCCGTATATTCTAAGTACTTTCCACAAACCTTCTCTATCCACTCTGTCATAGGCCTTCTCCAAGTCCATAAAGGCAACATACACCTTTTGTTTCTTCTCCAGATACTTCTCCACAACACAATTCAGGGTAAAAATCTGATCTACACATCCTCTTCCCTTCCTAAAACCTCCCTGCTCGTCGCCTATCCATTTCTCCGTTCTCACTCTCACTCTCTCAATCACTACCCTACTGTATACCTTCCCTACTACGCTTAGAAGACATATTCCTCGGTGGTTACCACACACTCCTCTTTCCCCTTTGCCCTTATATAGGGGGACTATTATGCCAGTCTTCCAGTCATCGGGTGCACTCCCCTTCTCCCATGCTAGTTTGCACATTTTCCATACCCATTCTATCACTATCTCACCACCATACCTCAACATTTCCCCACACACTCCATCTGTTCCTGGTGCTTTCCCCAACTTCACTCTTTTCATGGCTTCCCACACTTCTGACCTCCTGATCCCCACCTCTTCCTCCACTACTTCTCTTCTTCTCCCTCCCATACCATATCCAGCTATGTTTGCTGGCTCTTCATTCCTTTCATTTAGCAACTCACTGAAGTACTCCCTCCATCTTTCGACTCTCTCTTGCTTCTCGGCTAGCATTATCCCATTCTTATCTTTCACACCCTTACTGTTTCCCTTGCTACCTTCCCTAACTTTCTTGACTTCTTTCCAGAACAGTTTCTTACTCTCCCTCCATTTTACACTCAGATTCCTTCCAAATTCCTCATCTACTCTTCTCTTACTTTCCTTCACTACTCTCTTCACCACCCTCTTACTCTCCACGTACCTCGCTCGTTTCTGTCTCTCGGAATCTTCATTCCCTCTACTACCCAACCACTCTCTATATGCTTTCTTCTTTTCTTCCACAGCTATTCTTACCTCTTCTGTCCACCATGATGTACCTTTCACTCCCCTCCCTCTTCTCCTCACTCCACACACCTCCTCACATGCTGCACAGATCTCATCCTTAAACACCTTGCTCATCTCCTCCACTTCCTCCATAACTTCCAGGTCGAACCCACCTAGTCGTCTTTCCACTGCTCTCCTGTACTCCTCCCTGACTTCCTCCTCCTGCAACCTCTCCACCCTCCTCACCATTCCACCCTCCTCTCGCCTCCCTCCCGCTCTCCTCACCCACTTCTTTTGTATCCTAACCTTAGCTACCACTACATAATGATCAGACAGACCCCCTCCAATACCCCTATACACCCTAGCATCCATCACAGATTTCTTCATTCGTTCATCCACACATACATAATCAATCAATGACTTTCGTTCCACCACTGTCTTATCCTTCATCGTCAACATCCGTTTCCATGTGTACCTGTGGATCATTCTGTGTCAGAAGAAGGTGTTGGCTATCCACAGCCTCCTCCCCACACATACGTCCACAAGTGCACTACCATTCCCATTCACCTCTGATGGTACCCCTCCACCCTCCCACCACTCCCTCAACTTTCCTATCACCCACCTTACCATTCATATCCCCAATCAGAAATATTCTTTCGTTCTTGTCAAACTTCTCCAGGCACGCCTCCACATTCATCCAGAACTCCTCTTTCTTTCTTTCAAGTATATCCTCTGTCGGGGCATACACGCATACAATCACCCACGTTTGTATTCCTACTTTCATTCTCACCCACACAATCCTTGAACCCACAGACCCATACTCTCTTACACATTCCTTCCATTTGCTACTTACAAACAAACATGCACCTTCTCTCGCTGTTCCTTCACTCACTCCAGCACACACACCCATTCCACACTCCCACTCTCTCACATCTGAACCTTTCCATTTGGTCTCTGTCATTCCACATACATCCAGCCTGGCATTCACTAACACTTCCAGAACCTCTCTCTCTTTTGTGCCATCATTCATGCCACTAACATTCCACGTAGCCATTCTCAGAATGTCCGAAGGCATGTCCTTAGTCGGTCGTGGTTCGTCAACGTTGGTTCCGTCCGCATCCGAGGCTGTTCGTTCGTTTTTTTTTTGCTTAGATATTTTTTCCGGGTGGGGGTCGCAAGCCCACCGACCCAACCTCTTTAGTCGCCTCTTACGACACGCAGAAGGCACGTGGGGCATATTCTATTCCCTAACCCCCAGGGGGTAGGGACATAAGACATACAGTAGCTTTCATGTTCACTCTGACCCAACGTCACTCACTGAAGGTACGATGAAGGTAAGTTACCGGCGCCTAAGAAATACAGTAGCTTTCATGTTCACTCTGACCCACTGTCACTCACTGAAGGTACGATGAAGGCAAGTTTCCACCGCCTAAGACATACAGTAGCTTTCATGTTCACTCTGACCCACCGTCACTCACTGAAGCTACGATGAAGGTAAGTCACCACCGCCTAAGACATACAATAGCTTTCATGTTCACTCTGACCCACTGTCACTCACTGAAGGTACGATGAAGGCAAGTTACCACCGCCTAAGATATACAGTAGCTTTCATGTTCACTCTGACCCACCGTCACTCACTGAAAATACGATGAAGGCAAGTTACCACCGCCTAAGACATACAGTAGCTTTCATGTTCACTCTGACCTACTGTCACTCAATGAAGGTACGATGAAGGCAAGTTACCACCGCCTAAGACATACAGTAGGTTTCATGTTCACTCTGACCCACTGTCACTCACTGAAGGTACGATGAAGGCAAGTTACCACCGCCTAAGACATACAGTAGCTTTCATGTTCACTCTGACCCACTGTCACTCACTGAAGGTACGATGAAGGTAAGTTACCACCACCTAAGACATACAGTAGCTTTCATGTTCACTCTGACCCACTGTCACTCACTGAAGGTACGATGAAGGTAAGTTACCACCGCCTAAGACATACAGTAGCTTTCATGTTCACTCTGACCCACTGTCACTCACTGAAGGTACGATGAAGGTAAGTTACCACCACCTAAGACATACAGTAGCTTTCATGTTCACTCTGACCCACTGTCACTCACTGAAGGTACGATGAAGGTAAGGTACCACCGCCTAAGACATACAGTAGCTTTCATGTTCACTCTGACCCACTGTCACTCACTGAAGGTACGATGAAGGTAAGTTACCACCGCCTAAGACATACAGTAGCTTTCATGTTCACTCTGACCCACTGTCACTCACTGAAGGTACGATGAAGGTAAGTTACCACCACCTAAGACATACAGTAGCTTTCATGTTCACTCTGACCCACTGTCACTCACTGAAGGTACGATGAAGGTAAGTTACCACCGCCTAAGACATACAGTAGCTTTCATGTTCACTCTGACCCACTGTCACTCACTGAAGGTACGATGAAGGCAAGTTACCACCGCCTAAGACATACATAAGTTTACATACAGTAGCTTTCATGTTCACTCTGGCCCACCGTCACTCACTTAAGGGGAGATGGCCCGTTTTTTTAGTCTATTAATTAATTTATTCCTTTATTTCTTAGCTAGACCTCCATCGAGCTTAAAAAAACACACCCTAGATCCTTCTTCAAGATAAATTTGTACATATCTCGGTAGAAAAATGTTTCGGCCGAAGGCCGGTTCCTCTTAAAATTTCAGGCTCGCTATCGCTTGCCAGGAAAAATCGACAATTAAATGGCATGAAAGGTCTTACAATTGACAATAAAATGGGGCGAAAGGTGTTAACATGGCGTTAATGGCGTTAAAGGTGTTAATGGGCCGAACGTCTTATAAGCTCAAAACAAATGGGGCTTAACTCGAGGGAGAAAGGGCACCAGAAAAAACGACCCCTCTCCCTTTAATATGTTATTACTCTCTCTTGCTCTTGCTCTAGCAATCTCTATCTCTCGCAATCTCTCGCTCTCGCTCTCTCTAGGTGTTGAGAGGTCGCCGTGTTTGTCGGAGTTGCGGTGGAGACTTTTACAACCAGAGTTTTATAGATCTCACAAAGCTGACAGCTGAAGAATGAAGGAATGAAAAATAGTGTTTATGTGTGTAAACGTCTGTACAGTTGTGCGTGTATGTGACTATGTGTGTGTCTACCTCAGTATGCCCTAGGTCTTCCCACCTGTTTTCTGTCCTGCATCTTCTTAACTGTCTCATACGTTATACAAAGTGTCTAGTTTTTCTTCATCGCGTTTATTGTTATATATATTCTGGCACAGCTAAATTTTAAAATAGTTGTTTCGTTTTGGCTAAGTGTGGATATGTAGGATATTATCATAATTATATTGATTGTCGATGGGACATGAGATTATATATAAATATCATATTATATTTTCATAATTACAAAGGTAATGTCAACATGCTGAGATGAGCCATGCAACAAAGTGGAACCCAGTATAAACCGATTACATATTTTCATTATATTCTGGCAATTATTAGACTATAGTATTCAGCCTGGGAAGGACGTCAACCCATAACAAAACTATCGACTATCTCAATAAATCCTTGTACCTACCATATACCCTTCCTAAGCTTCATAAAATCGTCTAAATCTAGCTAACATCAAGTGAAAAAGACGTTCCCGGTAATGAAAGGGTTAAAGCCAGTGGTGAATGAGTTACACAAGGTGGTTCACAGGAGCTACTGACACAATATCTACCGATGTTCTGGAGATTTGAGCCATTTTTTAGCGATTTTCTAGAGGTTGTGGCATTATTCTAGCGATTTTCGGCATGTATTAACTATCTAGCAGCCTCCTAGCTATAGTATCACGAATTCCTATGTTCGGTTCGTTATTGTAACATATGTTCAAGTAATATAATTCCGTAATAAGATATAACTTCCTTGAGGGTGATTTTGATACTTCTCATTTATTATAAATAATAATCTCAGCCCTTTCCTATAAAGTAAAGTAACATCGCACTGTAGCTAAGTTCATAGTTGTATTAACTTGAAAAATTATTATTTACCATCTCAGTTCACTTGGTGATCATCCCAGTGACCTGACCTGAGGGCAAGCTCACGCGATCAGTTTTATAAGGGTCAGCTGAGCCCCACGCGTGACTCACCTTGCCTCCTGTGACAGTATCTTTATAACCTCAACTCTTCTCATTGTCACCCAAGGATCATTATCTAGGGCATTGAAGTCACTTTGAAAACTGAAGATATTCTACTCTCATTTATTATTGCATTGAAGGTTAAAATTGATTCCTGTACATTATGCCTTTATGTATGTTTTTCCACATAATCTAATGTAATCCTAGACTCTCACTATTGAGTTCTTCTGGTATCAGTAACATTGTTCTGACATAAGGACAATATATATCTCTACTCTTATTGTGGGATTTGCCTTAATGATTATTCTTCTCAACCCACCTTCCTGCTTATTTAATAAAATAGTTATACTGTTCCTCCTTGTGTTGTTATTGAGTATTATATTGAACCTTTGAATACCACTTTTACTGCTTATAGAACCTACTATGGACGTCTCTGTCAAGTATATTTAAGTCCATCAAACCAGAACTGGATTGTTTTAAGGACTGTATCAAGGGAATTAAACGATCAGAACCCGGCACAACAGTAGTATTAAGGTAGGACCACCTAGTTGGGACCGCAGGGTTTGTGTGGTCTGAGTATCTGTGTAACTCTCGTAATTATCCCTAATACTTCCTGTTTCAAAATAATTCCTCGCCCTCAGTAACAAGTCTTTCACGTCCCAAATTCATTGTTTTCTCACTCTGGCTTTGACTAATAGCCTACTGAAGTCACTTTGTATATATATATATACACAAAGTGACTTCAGTAGGCTATTTGTCAAAGACAGAATGAGAAAATAATGAATTTCGGACGTGAAAGATGTTTGTGTCTAAATTATTCCATTGATGGCCTTTCTTTTAACTATTTAACTTGCATGTTCTAGTGGGGATCATAATATGTGTTGTTGTTTGCCTCCCTTTGCACTCTAATGTACTTCCTTGCCTTTTAAGTATCCTATAATCTCTTTCTGATATGCTGTAAGCTAATGAATGATGTTAGCAGTCGTTTTATCAATTATCTATTTCTTTTGTCTCCTGATGATAACTCCATATTATCTTTAGTTCATCTCTGTGTAGTTCCTATAGCTTTATTTCTTCCTTGTCTTCCCTATTTCACACTTGCCATTCCTTACGGCCTGTATGCCTATTTGTTTATCGTTCCATCCATCTATCCATCAATTAATCCATCCATCTCTTGCTCTTCTTCTTGAGTTGATGACCCATTGTCTTCATGGGTCCTCCAACATCTATCTCTTTCTCTCTCACCAATGTTCATCCATTTCATCAAATGTCTGCATTTTAACCCCTTCTGTACCGGCAACATCTTTTAAAATATATTCTACTTATATTTAGATGATTTTGTGCAGTGTAAGTGGGATCTGTGGTATTAAAAAGGTATAAATGAGAGAGCTCGAAGTCTGTTAATTGCAGTAGGCCCTATCTAAACTGAATCAAATCTTCTAATAGTAGCCAGCATAAAGTTAAAAGGACGGCACTGGTACTTAACGGGTTAATATGTAAATCTGCCCATCAATCTCTCTATCTACCTCTCCATCCATCCATCCATCCATCTACTGTATACACATCTCTTCCTTCTGCCTTGTGTTGATGACCCGTTGTCTTCAGTGCCCCGTCCAGAACAATACCCTTGATGATGGTATTCTTGGCCGCTTGACCACTGTTAACACCTTACATACAGGTCTTCAAGCCACATTCACACACCCACACACAACACACACACACACACTACGTCAAACCCAAAACCATTGTTGATATATTACAGTAAGCCCTTATACTTAACGTAAACTCTCAAAACCTTACAGTTCACATTGAATAAACTATATCAGACACATCGTTCTGAAAGCTTATATTGGGAGACCCACACCAACAACAGTAGAATAGACGCACAACGTACACACATAAAGAATGTATAGCCTACATATATAAAGTACACACAACCTCTCCCACCTACTCTGCAAAACACACAAACACACACACACACACACAGTCTACGTTAAACATAACACTATGAATGATGATATGTTAAGGTCTCTCTCTCTCTCTCTCTCTCTCTCTCTCTCTCTCCAGTCACTCGTGGCCACCACAATTAACATACGGTACACCATAACCACATTACCAGGAACCATCATCAACTCTTGGCTGAACTTGCAGATGATGGGGTGTAAATGCCAGTGGTGTGTGTGTGTGTGTGTGTGTGTGTGTGAAAAGTTATAAGAATGCATGTTCACTTATGTCCATATTCCTGAACCAACCTCTCCAAACTTAAGACACAACACACAAGTCGTATAGTGTAACTAATACAATATTATACGATCATTCAATCACTTATATATATATAAATATATATATATTTTTTTTCAGTACACATGATAGGTTCAAGGGACTGGAGTTTTCGAAAAGCGGGTCCAGTCCTGACACTATGGTTGACTTACAGTGTGCTGGCTCAATAATCCAGAAGGGTTGATAGCCTCTGAAGTCCCATTTAACTATGATGGGTTATTTGTTTGTATTTCATTGCTATGCTTACGTGTTAGTTTCTAATATTTCCAAAATACAAGATGTCATATTTCTTTTACCTTAAGACTGGAGGAAAAATACATAGGCTAATGTTTTAAAATGGCGTCCTCTATACATTTGAAGTTTGTCAAAATACATAGGCTAATGTTTTAAAATGGCGTCCTCTATACATTTGAAGTTTGTCAAAATTTGGCAAATCATTTGTAAAGTAGATTGAATTCTGGGAAAGTTTAATCAAACTATCAAAGTGTTATGGGTACTCATGAATCATAATAGATGTACTACTTTTAACTGGTACCGATCTCAAACACAATTCTACAGAGCTAATTAATATCCCCAATACTTCAGAGTTTGGTTAAGGAGATTCATAGAATCAAATAATTGTATATTCAATATAGTTTGCGAGTGGACAGGATGGCCCAGTAAATAATTCGTTACAAATATTCGTTTAAGCAACTCGGAAACGTAATTCGTCGAGCCTGTAAATAATGTAAGTATCTTGGCCTATACAACTCCTGGATTGAGGTTTCAGATACCATTACAGGAAATAACTAAGCTTACGGAGGACTGCAATTAAAGCAGTAACAACTTGCATAACGATCCCTTCTTATTACCCCTATACAGTTCTTTACAAACTGAATAATATCAACATAATATAATTTGTATAAATTTCAATCCACACACCAAACACCTCCAAAATAAATGAATGAAAGCATGTGATCCCACCGGGATTCGAGTCTGGGTTACCCCTACAGATTTTGAACACTCTAACCATTACACCATCAAGGCAGATCATAGCTTCACCAAGTCTTGAGTATTGTATGCCTGACTAAATAATCGGAGCTCGCTAATTGAGGTTCCAACTAATCTTACACGATTATACAATTCTTTTAAAACAGTAAGTTTATGTAACTCATTGCCAACACATACACTTCCTAAGCTGAATAAAATCATGTTCAAACGATTAGACAGTCACCATCGTAGCCTAAGTAAACATCCCAGGTATCAATATTGCGGGATCGATAATTTATGTTGCGCCTGTGGGGTGAAATGGGAGATGACAGAGAGGGGAAGTGTGGGGAGAGTGAGGACAAGAAGTTTGGGCAAGAAAGAAGGGAAAAGAGCGGAAAAGTGGTGATACAAATAAATGTGGTTTGAGTGCTGGCGTAGTAGGATGGGATGAGAGGAGTGGAGGGAGAACGTGAGATGAGTATAGAGTTCAAAGGGAGAAACAGATGAGACGGGCATAAGAAAGGGAGAAATTATAAGGGTGAACGTAAGAGTGACGAGATGAAATATAAG